>APFE031336970.1:45901-72728 GCA_000404065.3 Pinus taeda | reverse complement strand
ATTATTTTTAGTATGGATAGTCTTTTAAATAAAGAACTAGTTCTTCACCTGAAGAGAGAATTTATTGGGACCTAGTTTATTAGGGACTGAACTTATATTATTGTTATAGTAATTATTAAATATTTATTAAAATGTTATTTTCATATTTGAATAAATTATATGATAATTTTGTTTTAATATTTTAACATTTCTATAAATTTTAGTAGCAACTTTGTGACTGGTGCAAATAGTAAAATTCTGAATGCGTCTTTGATTCATGATGACTTCAGGGTTTGGAGGGCCTACCACCTCACCCAATTTCTCATATTGTAGCTTTCAACGCATTGGTTGCAAAAGGCCAAGGATCTAGCCCACTCACAAGTCTTTGAATTGGATTGACAAAAATTAGGGACACTTCTCAATTTCCTTTTGTAGCCAAGGGATTTTTACCTTTCTATTTAAAGAAAAGTGGATCAGGATCTCATGTTTTGAAGTGGGGTGCACAACAGCTCTATCTAGATAGATGGAGTCCTTATTTCAACCCTGAGAATGATGTCCCTTTTATAGTCCCTATGTGGGTTAAGTTACCGTACTTTTTGCTCCATTGTTGGAATGAGGAGACATATCGGGAATGCGTAGGGATAATATATTGATCATGCCAAGCCATAGGAAGGAACGTTTGCATGTGCACAAATATATCTTGAATTGGATCTTGGAGGGTTTGTCGGAAGTAGTTAATCTCAATTTAAATAATTGGACTTTTCTTCAACAAGTTGGTTTTAATCAATTTACCATTTAAGTGAAAATTGTGCCATGAGTATGGGCATTTTGTTTGTAATTGCCCAAAATCGAAGGATCGATAGAAACAAGTTGAATAAGGTGAATAATGGTAAAAATGAAATGCAAAAGAAGCCCAAATCATCAAAATGCAGCAAGAAAAGTTATAAAAGGTACACAAACCAAACTCAAAAACACCCTTCTCTAAATAAAAAAAAAAAAAACTCCAAATGAGTCACTGGCTTCTTCCTCAAGTAAAAATAAAGACTTAGGCCCTCAAGTGAACAAGTATGAATTATTGGAGCAACTAGAAAAAGAAGGGGGAATTCAAATGAATGTAAACAAGGAGATTCCTTAGGAATTATCTCCTAATAATAACACAAGAGGAGGAAATGAAGATAAGCCCCGGCTAGAAAATGTCCCAACCAATGAAAGGATTGAAGAAGAAGTGGAATCAGATGAAGAAAATGTCTTCCATTTTATGAAAAATCCAAGGAATAATTAAGGACCTTTCTATGCAAGATCCGGAGATGAAAAAATCGAAGGAGAACAAGAAAAGGACCCAAGCCCAGGAAGGACAAATAAAAGAGTGGAAGAGAAGGAAAATCAATATATAAGGAATGAGAAAGTAGAAAAAGATAAATAAATGGGAATTCAACAAGCAAAAGGCCCAAGGAATACTAGGAAAGGAAGAAACCCAACCCCTGCTTGAGGGAGTGCAAAGACCACTAGTAAATTATGAGAATAATCTCCTGGAATTGTAGGGGATTAGGCTCAAAAAGGGAAATCTCAAAAGTCAAAAGTCAAAAGTCTTGTCAAAAAAGAAAATCCCTAATTCGCCTTCTTTACAAAAAAAAAAATGTGGAACAATAAGTTCTCCAAAAATATGGTAATATGTGGCGCAATTGTAGTGTGGAGGTTGTTAGCTTTCATGAGGCCTCAAGAGCATTGTGCACAGTATGGTCTACCTCTCTTTTGTCAGCTAGTTGTCCACATGATTCACATTCCAAGCCAAAAGGTGTGTAGTATAGTCAATACTTATATGCTCATAATTATTTATCAAGAAAAGATTTATTGCTAGTCTTCTTTGTTCAATCTTGGGGAATTAGAGGATAAACAATGTTGTATTTATGGGGGCTATTTTAATACAACTATCCATCCTTGGGGAAAATGGGGGCACTCCCCGTTAAAGGCACTTTTCAAGAGAAGATGCAAGATTTCATAACTATTGAAGAATTCACAATCATCAAACCAATGAACAACAAGTTCAATTGGAGCAATAGATGTGCAGGAACTAGGCACATTGCTGCATGACTAGATAGTTTTCTTCTTATCAATGATTTCCTAGATTAGTGCTTCTCCTTCTCAATTTAGACTTTGGCCTAGGGAGGTTAAGATCATTGATTGGTTTCTTCATCTCTCCTCCCAAATGTAGATTATGGTATGTTTCCATTCCAATTCAGACCCCATTGATTTCTGAAGAAGGGATTTATGGAGGTGGTATCTAAAGCACGGGGAAAATGGGTGTCAATATCTCCCATCCATATAATAGAACAAAAAATGAAAGAAACAAAGATAACTTTAAAATAATGGGCAAAAGAAAATCATACAAAATGGGAGAAAGTGGTCCTTCATCTTAAAATAAAATTGGAAGTCATTCACCAAAAAATGGAACAAGATAATGATTATATGGATGCAGCGTAAGAGAAATAAAGGGTATTTGTTCAGGCATTGAAAGAAGAAGATAAAAAGTGGTGTTTGAAGTTTCGTAGTTTTTTGCTTTTTCTGGGGGATAGGAATATCAAATTCTTCCAGAATTAGGCTAAAATGAGGCAATGGAGGAATAATATTAAATCCATATAAATTAATGGAGAAAGTATCATTGAATATCCCAAAATTACAGAAGAAGTTGTTCAATGTTTCAACCATCTCTACAATGACCTAGGAAATCATGAAGAAGAAGCGGCCAACTATATGTTGGAACACATCCCACTTAAAGCGACTCAAGAAGATAATGAAACTATTCATAGACCCATTTTGAAAGAACTAGTCCAGATGTCCTTAAAATATTTTGTTTCGGACAAAGCTCTTAGCGTGATGGCTTCTTAGCACATTTCTTCCAATAATGTTGGGATGATATAAAGGTTGGTCTTTTTTTCAGGTGAAATGCAGCAACATCTTGCTATTCATTAGAACCAAATATGCTTATATGTAACACCCTCCTCCCACACTTACCCAAGCTTACCAGTCCACCGAAGTAAATATGTGACGAAGAGTTACTATGATATGACTAAACCTCCTAGATCACCTTAAGGAAATATATTCGACAAACCAAATTTTTCTGACCTCCCTCAGGTGCTACGGGACCCCCAAGAGCTAAATCACCCTTCCAAGTGTCCAAACCCTTAGTTAAATTACCTTTTCATTGATCTGGACCCCAGATGTTGGCATAGAACTACCTGAATTTGATTGTAACCCTCCAATCACATGCATAAGCCTGCAAGGGAGCGACTGTAGTATTTTTCTCCTAGTTCTGTGCCTGCGACCGCAAGATCTGAGCCACTTTTTTAGGGCTAGACTCGAAATAACTGCCTAGAAATTCATAAAACTTTCCAAAACCATAAATGACACAAAGATAAAGCCTCTAACACAAGACTTAATCAAGGACTTGACCTAACCAAGCCCAACCATGACAAACATTTCGTCAAACATATGGCAGACATGTAATCTATAGGTCATGAATGCATATATGAACATAGGAATCTGAAACTTATCTGAGAATCACCAAGAAGACCTAATTCTCTCTCATAATAGTTGCAATAATATTTGTTAGTCCATGCATTCATCAACCATTGATATATTCATCAGACATGTCAAGATCCATAGGCATTATACATCATATAACCAACATATAACCAACACATAACCAACATAGAAACCAGTAAATAACCAACATGTAAACCATGGAAACTCAACCACAATATAACCATCTAAACCCGAGTCTGAGACACCTCCAGATTGTGAGATTCTCAATATATGACACAATGCATACCCAGCTAAACCGGAGTCTGATATACACTTTGAGGTTGCCAAACTCTTAATATATCATACCACACTTACCTACCTAAACCTGAACACAGGTCTGATATGCATAGGGAGATTGTGAAGCTCCAATATTTGATACTTCGCGTTCCAGACATATTGGAGCTTTGCAATATTTGCATCCTCCAGGTGCATGCGTGTCCCACCCAGGCTTTAGAATACAACTCAATTCTCTGGATGTAACAACTATGTGTTGAAGTATATGTGTTGTAAAACCTGTAAAATTTGGCTGGTTTGCAGGATTGTCACGGAAAGTATTGTTCTTTTTCTGCTGCGCCTGCTTGTTTTTTAATTTTAATTTTCCTTGTTTTAACAGAAAGGTTGTCGCTGCACAAGTCTAGAACGCTTCAGACACATGGAAACAAGAGTGCCTTTCACAGGCTAGACATTGATAGCGGGCCAGTAGAGAAGAAGAGGGTGAGCCCACAATTGAATGGTGGAGATCACCGGCTTCATATGGTTGATGCTGCTGAAAACACACGCAGTCCTGAGGTATGTATCGCTGTTGGCCTCAATGCTAAGATGAAAATCGATTGTTGGCTCAATCATAGCTGGGTGGAATGTGATCATCACCATTTTGATTTAAAATTTCTAAGCAGACAGTGCAGGCCTCTGAAGACATGGTGAAAAAATGGGTGTCTAGTATTCATGAAGTTATGTATGAGTGGAACGGACCCATGGATTTTCTGATCCAGGGATTGCTTTTTTCTTTCTTTTTAAGAATTTTATGTTGGCAGAACCTAAAAGTGAATTTCTTGGTCTTTTTAGGGCCTACCGGGTGTTTTCTGAGTCCTGACTGAACTTCCACCCATTTCAATAGTTGGTTCTGAAAGGTTTTATAGTGTTGGACCTTTCCGGCCAGTATTAACGTCGATCTTGTATTATGTTTATCGATTAATGGTGCTTTTGCTATGGTTTGATGATCTCTTAATCTAAGGGAATGTTTTTTTTGCTTATTTTTTGCTTATTCTAGATGCTCAAATTTGAACCAATATTTCTTCTAGAGAAATTCAACAATTCTAATTTAATAATCCTGTCGGCCTCTCTTTGTACCTTTTGGGATGATGACGTGTGAAGGCTAGGTCATCATCCTATAGCACAAGAAGCCAAAAATAACAGTCCCTCAAAGAAGCTGAAGTTTGGGTCAAGGAAGATCAATATGGCAAAGTTGAATTGTCAAGAAGAGAAGATAATGCCAAGTGAAGTCAAAAAGAGGAAAATTGAACCATATTCCAACCACACATGTGACCTAGAGTTTCTGTAGTAGAAGCTGAAATTGCATGTATGCAACAACTAGCTGAAAATTTTGAGTTAAGCTCGAAATTTGAAGTTGTGACACAAGTTTGACTAGAGTTGACATGGAGAAGAAGAAGTTCATCCAAAGGAATCACTGAATTGGTATTAGAGGGGTTATAGGTCAAGGGTCAAATATCTTGGAATTCATCAATTGAAGATTCTATAAGAAGAAGAATTATGTAGGTTTTCCTCTCAAGCTTGGAGAGGTTTTAACTCTGGCTGATTGCCTATATCTTGTGTCCTTTGTCTCATTGTTGTTTATTTTTTTATAGTTGTTTGATAAAAACAACATAAAATAATCAAGCTAAAGAAGAAGCTAATCAAGAGAAGTAAAAAGTATTCACAGGCAATTATCAAGTAAGAGATATTACCTACTACTCAAGGAAAATCAAGTAAAGGAAGGGCAGCTCATAAATGGACAATCAAGGACCGAAGTACTAATAGATCATCAAAGCCATCAATCATCAAGAAGGGCCACTCACCCCAAGAGCACCTCAAGGAAAAGGATCACATCATAATCTTGAAGGAAGTCAAAACCCTAGCTTGTTTAAAGAAGGCATCAACACTTAAATCGTTCTTGGGAACCTTGCTCAATCATCACTTTGAAGAAGGAAAACTCAAAGACCCTATCTTCAAGAAAGAATTACTATCTGAAGCATCTTGAAGTCTACTGATTTAAAGGAAGCAATAATAAAGGTGTTTCCATTGTGAAGGATTCAAGGTGATCGCCATTTCATTAGATCAAGGATCACTTTTTGAAGGAAGACATCTTCATCAATATGAAGTCATCTATTACCAATATCATCATTAAAATCAAGAAGGCAACAAGATGAAGATATTGTCACCAAGAAGTATATTCACAAGTATCTTTATGACCACATCTGAATCTATAAAAATGTATTTTTGCAAGGAGAGCAACAAGTTGGTTGGGTCTACAAAATTTCTTGCGTGGAAGAATAAGACTGATTTAATCCTCACAGAAAATGAAGTCATGGAACATGTTAGGGGCTCAATCACAAAACCTCTGAAGGAAGAAGCTTAAGCTCTTGTAAAGTAAGTGAAAGGGGAAGTAAGGGCTCAAAGAATTATCATAGAATCCATCATGGATCCCCTCATTCCCTATGTATCAAAACTAGAAACATCAAAAGAAATATATGACAAACTTGTAGAATTGTTCTCTATATGCACTGCAAGAGAAGTGATTTAGTTAAGACAAGAACTTTATAAGATGAAGATATCGAAAGAAGAAGGAATAACCTCATACTTTATGAGGGTGTCATAAATAAGAGACCAACTTCAAGAGTTGGGATAAATAATGTTTGACAAGGAAATGACTACCATAATTCTCAATTCAACACCAGAGGAATGCAGTAACTTCACATCAAGCATCTATGGGAAGAAGGAAGCTACTCCATTCAATGAACTATGGTCATTATGGAAAATCGAACAAACCATATGAAGGAAAAGTTGATGTAGGATCAAGTGGCAAGACCAGCATTTTCTCCATAACAGAAAAAAGGAAAGTTGGGAAGCTTGGTCCTCAAAAGAAAAAAACATGCGAAGGTTCAATGCTAAAGGATATTAAAAGGAAGAAACCTCTATAGATAGGCAAGCAAATATAAAGCTCACTAGTGACGAAGGCACTAACCACCATGACCATCATGTACCATCAGATTTGATATTAAAAGAACAAAACCAAAACCAAACTATTGATATTTAAATAAAAAGTATATTACAGTGTTTTATATAGTAATTGAAAAGAAATTTGTGATTTGCAAATATTAAAATAAATCACTTACATTGGTGGTTGACACTACAACTAAAACATTAACTAATTGTAAGATTGTTTTCCTAAAGATAATTTTTATTACTTTTAATAAAATTCATTTAATAAAAATAATTTATTTAATTATAGAAATTTAAATTATTAAAATTTTGAAACTCATTTTGAAAAGGAAACTTCGCCTTGTCTATAGATGAACCAAAAAATAGTCTTTGTGCAATTGGATCAGAAAGGGTTCATAGAAGTCTATTTAAAGAGAGCGAAATAAGGGACAAAAAGCCCACTCAGTTGATTCCAAAATCAAACAAAAAAACATAACAAAAACATAAAAGATAAACCCAATCAACTCCAAAAGTGTGAATTTGCAATCTTGCATCTCAAAATTGCAAGGCAGACGTGTACTGAAAAAAATACACATAAGTAATTGCTCTTCGCTATATCTTATTGAAATGCACTTCTAAGTACTAAAATTAGTACTAAAATAATATGTTAGAATTCGGATTTTACAGAGTGATGTAACAACATAACTAATTGCTCAAGCAAGCAAGAAAGAGATCTGTTTGTTCAATCATCACTTGTAACCTTTGTAAGGAAGTGGCACATTGCTGGGATAGCACCACCGGCTCATCTGCAGCATCCTAATAAAGAAGAGGATGAATTCCAAACAGACTTGAAGGTATTGTGACTCCAAACAATTTTCGTGTTTTTCTCGTAGCATAGCTGTTTCAAGCAAAAGTGGTTGAAACATCAATATTTAGTTAATCCTTCAATTCAGAATTTTTAACCACCACGAATGCATATTATATGCATTCTACATAAAACTATAATTACTTCCAATGAAGAGGAAGACTTGAATGTCACAAGTACTATGGGCTTTGAACATCTCAATCTTATTTTCAAGCATAGTCTTAAATCGTATTATATGCATTCTATATAAAACTATAATTGCTTCCAATGAAAGAGGAAGACTTGATTGAAACAAGTTCTATGGGCTTTGAACATCTCTACTTTATTTTCAAGAATAGACTTAAATCGTATTATATGCATTCTACATAAAACTATAATTGCTTCCAATGAAAGAGGAAGAATTGAATGTAACAAGTACTATGGGCTTTGAACATCTCTATCTTATTTTCAAGCATAGACTTGTCTTTATCAAATGAGGGCCAAAAAAGCAGGAGATCCCATCTGGAATAGTAGGTATTTGGAAAAATCTGGAGTTTGGTACTAAGTTCAACTGAGACCTGTAGACTTAAATCTAGAAGAATCCAATCTTCTGAAGCAAAAGGTCCAACATTTCCTACAAGACTCTGTATAAGCCTGGAAATCCAAACATTTTGCCAAGTCACGTTAAAATGATCAAACCCAAAGTTGTAGTAGCTTTCCAGCCAGGCAATGTCAATAACTCCCACATGACACATCTGTAACAGAGAGATGGGTTTGATTGTCTTTCCATCTTCGGGCCTACAATGATGCAAAAGATAAGGATGTTTAAACACAGGTATCGAAATAGGTGACATGGAAACAATTATGTCAGTAGGAACAAGATACAAGCCCAATAGGTAATCAATATGCACCCAACAGAAGAGTAATAAATGCTGTATAGGCTGAGATATATAGCATCTATTACTATACTCCTATTTCACATTGTATATTCCAGCCAATATTACGAAGGTATATATTCATTGCCCAATATTAATACATAGTTTGGGAGTCTGAAATTCCAAAGCAAAAACAGGGATACTCTGAAAAGAATTCATAAAACCAACAAGCAAACAATTTCTGGGAAGCTCACTGCATTCCGTCCAGGTAGACATGAGTTGTGCCATTGAGAGCACCTGATAAAGAGGTAATGTTCAACACCCAACCTTTGGAACTGCTATCATATCCCTGGAATTTCTGCATAAAGATAATTCTAGCATCGTAAAGGCAAAACTTGTCAACTTTCCAGCATTGCTACCCATGGGAAAGCAAATTTAGGCTAAATAACGAGTGACTGGATTACTTGTTCAGTAAGCATGTTGTGCAAGACCCTGACAACTTGAACACTCGATGATTCTCGTCCCATTCAGGATAATAGCCTATAAAATTTCAAATTGAAGCAATGAATGCTTCTAGTTTCAACCAAGATATCTTATGGAAGACATTTCATGGTTAAAGGCTGAACCCTTATCTTCATTTACCTTGCTCATAATTCTTGCCAAAGCGGGCATGGCCATATTGGGCACTGTGTTCTTTGCCATAATCTACTGTTCCACCTTTTAATTAGTAGAAAAGCTCTCGAGCCCTGTGAAAACACAAGCAAAGAAAGTTGCAAGTTAGTGCCAGTATTAAAGAATTGAATAGAATTGTACCACACCATAGATTGTAGTGGAGCTCAGATGTCACAGGGAAAAATTAATATTGTAGATAGAATGAAAACAAGGTGTCAGCCATTAAACCATACCAGAACCTTAACGCAAAAACCGAATTAGTCTGAATATCAACTTTACCGAGCACCCAAATACCGTCATAGCAAATGTTGTCTTCAGCTAAACACAAATTAATTGATTTGAGGATAGACTTAAACTAAGAACATGGATCGAGTTAAAAACGAGTTTAAAGCTGAGTCCAAATGCAGCACTGGCTTAAGACGGAACTAAATGGAATGTTACAACAGATTACATAATTTTCTTCTGCCATATTAGCTTTTATAGTGCCTTTAGGAAACCTCTTTTTTGAAATGTTGCTTATGGTAACTTGCAGCTGTCCAGCTAAGCAATTACAATATGAGGACCATTTCTATGGCATCAAAATCACCTAGTGCTTGCAGATGGTCTCATCCACACCAACTCTAGATTAAACCAGGGTCTCCATGTTAACGTAAGCCCAATCATCTCACTGCTTGCCACTACGCCACACACCTGTGGGGCCTTCAGGAATTTTAAAATGAATATAGCATATTTAGAAAGTAAAAAAAGAGAGCATGAGAGAGAAGGACATCCTATACTTGTTCTAGGCAGAGTTAGAAACATAATTCAACAAATTGTGGAAAATAAATAAAATAGTATTTGAACTCACCTTATTTTATGTATTGGTGGCAGAAAATAGAACACAGAATTTAAACCGCATAGCAGAAACCCAAACAAGTCAAATCATAACCTTCTTGCCTTCAACAAAGCTTGACAGATCAAAGCATTTAGATCATAAATCAATGAATTACACGTCAAGATGAAACTTGTCTTCAGAGCATCAAATATAGAATGAATTACTCGCAATGACAAAGGTTCGATATTTCGTTGAAATGCACTAAGATAGATAGGTAGATTTTTTGTAAGATGTCCATGAGATCGAGGATCTATGTGATTAAAGCGTTACAGCTTGAGGTGGCCCACATTTCTTGATCTACAACAGACATCTACGAGGAACAAGAATGGAAATCCAAAAAGTAAATCATAATTGGCATTACAAAAGAAGAATACTGCATATAGGAGCAGGTTGAGAAAGAGCAAAGGAATCACTAGTAAAAGACAACAATGGGGACTTCAAACTTAAGTCATACCATACACAAACTTCACTACAAACAATGACTTGTCACCCATACATGTTGGGCCTGCTCACTCTTTATGACATGCAAAGGCAGACTATCTGACTTTTACCATTTACCTCCCACCCCACTCTTCCTAGAGATTTTGTTGGATTTATTTACTAAATGTGATATTGCGAAGTTTATTTGGGCTTGAGTTAAATAGTAAGCAGAATTCATGTAAACAGACAAAATAAAATAATTCATAGGAGGTTGATTCAAATCTCTAAAACCACAGTGAGGTGTGTAAAGGTGATTTGATGAACTTTTCTTATTTTCTACCTCCCCAAACAGAGAAGACTTGATCAGCCAAGTTAAATCCTGATCAACCCAACAAATCTCTAATCAACACTTATCTACCTAAAACAAATAATGTGAAAACATCAAAATAATGCAAATTACCAGTTGCTTTCTTGTCAGAATGATTCATCCTGAAAAGTCAAGGATAAGGTTTTGAAAAGTTAGTAGTTGACCCTCTTATCTAAAGAAAATTGATCTCCTCTTTTCAACAACTTCCTCAGATCCGTTTGGGAGGGGTAGTTCTGAGAGCACTCCGGGTAACCTGGACCACTATGAGTAAACTGATACCATTGGTGAAGACCTATTAAACCATGGCGAGCATGCGAGCAGCTAAGTTTGAGGCCCCAAGCTTAGCCAACCCAAAATCAAAATCAATAAATAATTCAGATGCATCACACTTAAGACAAAGCCCATGTGGTGTGAACAGGATCCAAAATGAATCACATCAAGCTTTTAAAAAATGAGCTGAAAATGCATCAAACTCTACAAAGGCATTTTATAAACTGCAATTTTTTTAGGCATCTTAAATCAATTTAACTAGTGACTGGATAAGTGAACAAACTCAACCTTCCAAGTGGGAAAGGGAAAGCTTCTTCCTAATTCATTTATTTTTTTCAAAATTCAGGCAAATCTGGATAAATCTTAAAATGAAACAAAACCTTTGAAGCAAAGTTCCATAGTTAAGTCTCCCATTAATCAAGTGGAAGTATAAAGTCCGCTAAATGCGTACTGGAAATAAGGAGGATTTCAATTTCTCTACTTGTTAAGTTCATCAATTAAATTCACGAACTCCTAAGCTACATATTTGAATGTGAAAACAAATATTTACCTATCATAAACGCTTGTCAGAGAACCCAAATCAGGAACAAGCACACTGTCATCCTTCTTTTCAGCCCCTGACCAGTACGACACCACACCCAGTTTCTGCAACCAACAACATCCGTTACTCAGAACACCACAACTCAAAAGACAAAAACTGGAACCAGTCCCGAAAATCCCTATAATAAGGTCCTAATGAATTCTTTATGTAAAGTAGTGCTCAAAGAGAAGGTCCAGCCAGTAAAGTCCTAATCACCAGGGTTACTCCATCGTAAGTTCAATTCTTCAAAAGTAAAGTTGATCCTTCGAACTTAAGGTCCGAAAAACATTATGGTTGGTTTTGAAAGGCTTTCTCTGGGTTGGTATTAAACTGCACCTCATTGGGAATCGAACTTACCCCTTTTCTGAAGCCAAAAATCCGTTACTCAGAACACCACAACTCAAAAGACAAAAACTGGAACTAGTCCCGAAAATCCCTATAATAAGGTCCTAATGAATTCTTTATGTAAAGTAGTGCTCAAAGAGAAGGTCCAGCCAGTAAAGTCCTAATCACCAGGGTTACTCCATCGTAAGTTCAATTCTTCAAAAGTAAAGTTGATCCTTCGAACTTAAGGTCCGAAAAACGTTATGGTTGGTTTTGAAAGGCTTTCTCTGGGTTGGTCTTAAACTGCACCTCATTGGGAATCGAACTTACCCCTTTTCTGAAGCCAAAAATCCCATGAACCAACACAATTGGAGCCAGTTCATTGCCCTCAAAATAAGGTCAATTTCCTATATCTCTACTCCCTTCAGAGACCACAATCTTTGGTTTGTTGTAACTCTCTGCCACTGCCAGCGATGCCCTAAAACTCTTTAGAGGATGATTATTCAGAATTTCAACAATGTAAAATGCCACTGCAATGCTGAATAAATAAAGCCCTTAAGCCAAATGAGCCGCAACGTTGGTCAAGGGCTTTGCCTAGCACAGGCCCACTGCCCATAACCTCATCATCAGAAACCTGAAAAGTGTCGTCGATGTACTCGAACCCGGAACCTACTGTGTCACTTTTGGATGCGAAAGCCAATCTGCAGCTGGTGAAAATGGAATTGGCTGCTGAGAAAATCCATTTGGGTGTCGTGAAAATTAATTGCGACGGATTGCTGCTGGACTCCATTAATTGCCACCGCGACAATCGAATGGGTGGGATGTGACAGGTTTCTTGTAATTGTTTTCCGGTGTATTGGAAATAATGCATACTAGTAATCAATACCCAACAATGCATTTTTACTGGCAGAAACATTTTTACTGGAAGTTTTTCATAACCTATCATTTACTAATGCGTTCTGATGACCGAAGAATATGTTCAATGGCAGGAATCCATCCCCGAAAATCAACTGTGCTTCATTCATAACATAAATATAACTTGAACAAAAATACATCGAACCCACTTTTGAAAATACATCATCCATCCAATTTGTAGAACAATGGAAGTAAAACCGTGTTGTGAAGAAAATAAAATTCCGGCATAACCATTTTGGGTGGGGAGGTTGGCATTTTTTCCAAAACCGTGAACACTTTTCATTTACAATAACATATCTTCTGATAGTGAAGGTTCCAGATCAGATGAGCATAGTGTTTACCTGTAACAACCCAGATGATCAGGATAGCATTTCCATGTAACAGCACAGACGAGCATTTACCTATAACAATGTAGACGATCAGCATAACATTTACCTGTAACAGCACAAACGAGGGTTCTCCAAGGAAGGAAGCGTGGTCGAGAAGGTGAAGGCTGCGAGGGTGAGGAGGTGAATGCCATGAAGGTTCGAGGGTGAGGAGGTGAATGCCATGAAGGTGGAGGAGGTGAAGGCGGTGGAGATTACGGTGGCGGTGGCCGAAGTCACACGCAGACTCAACAGATGTCATCTCACTCATTAAAAATTTGCGGACTTGCATGCGCAGAGAGTGTGGCCAACCTAACACAAGGCATAACAGGAAGAGTGGGAAAAAAATATATGGAATTGAATTGGACAAATGTCATGGTTATATGGAAAAAAAATGCCCACTCTGCCAGGTGTCAGCATGAAAATGGTCCGCCAGGTGCCAGCGTGAGAATGAAAAGGATGACGAAAGTCCCTTTCAAAGGAAGGCCTATCGGCCTAATTAGATAAAAATATATTCAATTTGATAATAGTAAAAAATGTGTTATTTTCATGTTGATAGTAGTTTAAAATATTAATTTATTTTAGTTAAGAGTCCGTAAAATTAAGTTAAATGTGAATATGGATTGAAATGAAATCACTGTTTATTAATTTGGGATAAAAATACTAATAATTGAAAAGATTAAATATTATTATTTTTAGTAAGTGAATTAAAGATATATAATTTAATCAAATTGATAAAAGAAATAATAAATATTAAAATTAATTAATATGATTAGTAATAATAAATAATAATATTAAAATTAAATTAATATTGATTAGAAATAATAAATATTAAAATTAAAGAATAGGAAGTAAAAGTAAAAGGTACTGGAGCGAACGGAGGAGCGATGAAACCCTAGCGACCTGCCATGGAACCCTAGCGTCAAAACATGGTGCAAGGATGGGGGAAAACAGTGAACCCTCAGTTTTGGGTTAAGTAGCTAGGTGATAGGTGACCGTTAATGGAGCAAGCGGTCATGGAAAGCTACATGGTCACATGACCGCGACGATCAGGTTTATTATTTTTATGTTTTGAGTGGATTAACTGGGTCAGCAGGCAAGGGGATCGACGGTGGACTTTTGTTCTTAAACCTCTGGGCCAGAGCTTATCGAGGTTTACAATTAATAGCAGAGCATTGGGACATTGGAACGACGATAAGGTGAACATTTTTTGCATAGAATAGGAACTCGTAGATTACTCTTTAGATTCAATGGATGTTACCCAAATTTGGGTAGAGGAACCACACTAGTGATCAGCTGGACGAACATCGAAGCCACCTCATGAACCGAATGTCCAGGTAGATGCATATTTATCAGAGATGGCCGATGTGGAGGGCAGCATTATTGAACTAGGGTTTACTCACCTGATCACAAAAGCGAATGTGGAGTACCTTCATTACTAGAGGACCAAACTCACCTGATTCTGCAAATCCTGTCGTCATACGAGATACAACAATGGGAATTTGAGCAACGGGGATTGAAGACAAAAGTACATGGTGAGCCCTTCGTGGAGGGTGGGGACACGAGTGATTTTGGTGCAGACACATATGGCAATGTCAATTTAAGGCATATCACTCAAGAATTCACAGGTGTTGACACTCAAGGTTCAAGACCTCCACACGCGGCATGTACTTTGGGTTGCTTTGACAATATACCACGACAGGAACATACAAATGAGGATAACAAATAATCAGACTCTAACGAGAATCAGGCCAAGGAGCATGCACAAAATCCAATAAACCACTCCTAGAGGTCAGGGGTAAGAAGAATTCTAAATGCACAAAAGTCTCTGAACAGGGGCGATTACTGATTTTTGGAGAAGGCATCAGTATAATACAGACCACAGATATTGACAACATTATTATTGTTGAATAAGTTAGAGGCCAAAATTACACCCCTGCTAGGTTGAAGCGCTGGACAATTTAGATTTGGGGGTACCTAATGGATCAGTTGTTGGTTGTTCTCACCATGACCAGAGGTTGGTTTGTGTTGTTATTTGCACAACCATACCAAGCCAATTGGGTTTTGTCCAAGTATTGGCACATAGAGATGACCCCGGTTCTCCTCAAGAGATGGACGCCTCTTTTCAACCTCGAGAAAGAGAAAATGGGGGTGGGTCCTATATGGGTTAAATTTTGGGTTTTCCATTACAATTTTGGTTGGAGGAGGTATTCAGATGTATTGGGGACGACTTGGGCATTTACCTTGATCATGATCGATCATATATGGAAACCGACATCCTAGCCATAGTAAGGATCCTAGTGCACCTGGATACTAGAGAAGATCTAGTGGAAAGCTATCGGCTGCAATACAGGGATATTATTATATGGCATGTTCTTGATTACGAATGGACTCCATTTTGGTGCAAAAGGTGTCATGAGGTAGGACACTTTTATAAGGATTTCCCGCTAATTAAAAAAGTACATATTGAGGTCCCTAGAACTCTTGTTACAACAGGCACACAAACTCAAGCAGAGGGGGACACGACTTCTGCACCAAACATTACAGCAGAACCCCCGAGAGGGCTAAGGGTGGCTGGGGTGGAGCATCAATAAGTGGGTTCCTAGACATGAGATGCTCGGATCACTAGATCACGCTCATGAGGGCCTAAAATGATTTTGGGTACTCTTATTTCCTCCCCTTCATCTTCTCATAATTTAATGAATGTTGGTAATTCTATGTTATCTTTAGGTACATCGGGTTTGGGTTTAGATGTATGTAATTTGAGTCTCATACATTGTCATGTTGCATCGTCTCCCCCTACTATTATGGCTATTAAGCCTTCTATTATCTTGGCTTCCACTACCTATCAATCTGAAAGGGAGGATTCCTTTGGAAATAACTCTCATAGATATAACCTTCGATCTCATACTCACCCCAAAACCCATTCCTTCGGACTGGGCGAGGACCCTCCCACAAAAACTCATAAATTGCCTAGGGGCAAACAATCCAACATTTCAAAATCCATTCATAGGGCTAGTATTGAGGTGGCGACTAGTATTCATATTTCCATTAATTGGGTTCTTAAAGCATAAGGAAACCCTAATGGGGTTATCCCACAAAGTGCTTATCCTTCAATTGTAGAGGTTTGGCTAGCCCGAACAAGAAACTGGCACTCATATGGCTTTTAGGAAATGTTAGCATTGACGTTTTATTTCTACAAGAGACTTTGGGGGAAGGGGGAACTATAAACATTATTTTATCAACCATTCTCCCTAGATGGACATTCCATACACTAGACGTGAGAAGGAGATCCGGGGATGCACCATGGGATTCAATAATAATACTATCAAGATTATCAATGTATGGGGTGGTGAAGGATTATTGGGTGTTGACATTACAACCATTGAAATTGATGTACCACTTAGATTGATAAATATTATGGACCCTATCACAATAGGATGGGATATTGGGATAATCTGATGTCTACATCTCTTTTGAATTATGACAACGTCATTATAAGAGGTGACTTGAACTTTACATTGGAACGCGACAAATCATGGGGAACTATGGCTCAGATTGATCCTTTGACGGAGTACTTTGAGCACCTAATGGATAGTAACAACCTCATGAACATAGACTCAGCCAAGATTCAGCCCACATGGTGAAATAAGAGAGCAGGGGATGATGCCCTGGCCAGAAGGCTGGATCGATTTATTATTAAAGCATCACTGGTGGAGAGGCCGGATAAGATCAGACAATGGGTGGGATTGGGGGGTATATCCGATCACTTCCTAATATATTTGGAAATTATGAATTCCAATTAGAAGCCAAACTCTCCATTCAAACTTAACTCAGCTTGGCTGGTGGAAGAAGAGTTACACAAAATAGTAGTGGAATCCTAGATACATTGTGGACTAGATAACAACTCCACTCTGGCTGAGGTGATAGCCAACAACTTAGCCTGGATCAAGTACAAGAAAAGTATATGGGCTAAAGAAAAAAAGAAAAGGGATGAAGATACTATTCTGAAAATTGAATCTGACATTTGGGGATGGAGGGCACTAGCAATGCTAGTTACACTTCTTTGGAAATGAAGGAACACTTGATAAAGCTGGAAACATAGAAGATTCGGCTACCGAGACAACAAGAGGAGACTTGGAGATTAAAGAGAAAAGACATTTGGCTAAAGGTTGGGGATGAAAATTCAAAATTCTTCCATCAATGTGCCAGGGGGCGGAAACTGAGTAATATAATTTGGACTTTAAGATATCATAATGGAAGAGAATCTAATACCTTCTCTCAGCTTGATGACATGGGTACTAGGCATTTCTCACAAATGTATAGGGTGCCTAGAGAAGCTTCCATTGTTGAAGTACTTCAAATAGTTGGGACATTGCCTAGTTTTGTGGAGGCAGAGGAAGAGGAGACACTAAACAAGTAGGTCACACTAGGGGAGATCAAAGCAGTACTGAAGTGGTTCCAAAAATACAAAAGCCTGGGACCAGATAGATGGTGTATTCAATTCTACCTCACATTTTTTGATCAAAAAATGAGAACTTAGACAATTATTAAGGTATTACATACTCATGTGCATGGATTTGCCTATGTTACTTTGTGCAATGGATCGATAAGATTGTGAAATACATAGACAATGAAGCAGTTAAAGAACATAATAGACAACACACATAAACACAACAAGTTTAATAAGGACTTCACCCAACACTCCTAGGCTACATCTCCTGGTCCAACCTTTAGTGATGACCTCTCTATTATGTCTTCAGAAGTAGAGTTTTTACAAAAGTGAGCTTAATTTGAGTCTCACATGACAGATACTAAACAATGAGGCTTTACTTGGATTCCCCAAGTCTTTTTGAGTACACAGACTCTCCTCACTGACTCTTTGTCTCTGTTTTCTCTTTGTCTCAGCATTGCTTGTCTTTGTTTGTTAGTCTGTGGCTTTAAAGCTAATCAGCGCTTTCTGTTTGCTTCTCCTTCTCGGGCTCTCTAGCTTCTTGGCCTCTGTCCGCTCAGATCCCCCTCTGAGCATTAGTAATCATTGCTAAATTCCTTCAGGGATGGTGGACACCTTTTCTGTAACGGAATGGTCCATCGATGCCTTTGAAATCCCAAAAATAGCACTTTATGTTTACACAAAGAAACATTGTAAAACATGGGAAAAATCCACCAAAACAATGTTCATCGGACTTCAAATATTCATAAATTCGCACTATATTCCTATGGGGTCCACCTTTATATCGATTATCGCATCTCCACTATTGATATGAGAAATCTGGATCCAACGGCTGAGGTTTATTTCGAGTGTCTCGTTCGTACGAGGGTTAACCGCCCTAAAAGGGTGTTTTTCTCTCTCTAGGGCCTGGACACGTGGCAGCCAGTGTATGGGCTCGGGCGGACCCTGGACAAAACATCTTACCGCCATCGGTCCTCCCGAAACCCCGCTTGTTTCGTGGTTTCCTTTTATATTTAAAAATACATTAAAACATGAAAATCCTGCTCATATCAGACTTGAAATAATATATATTTGCATTAACAAACCCTTTCGGGTCCGGTTTCATCACATCAGCGCATTTTCTTTTGTTTTTTGTTTCTTTAACAAGACCTGATTGCATATATATATATATATAATATATATATATATATATATAATATATATATATATATATATATATATATATATATATAGTCCCACTCTTCTACCTCCGATAGCCTCCACTTGTCACCGCTGATTGTGATTTGCCGATCGGATCTGGACCGTTCATTGGCCAGATCCGACTGCTCCTGTGCATCACTGTCCAAGTTGCCGATAGCTCTGTTTTTGGTCATTTCTTCGTGTTTTTGCCTCCTGATAGTGTAATCTGATATTTCTAAAACTTCTTCTTTTGCGATGGTTTTTTGGATTTTGAAGACTTAGAGGGTGTTTTGGATCCAATTTGGATCACGCCTTCCCACTAAAAAAGCTTTTGCACCACCAAAAGTTGGTTTTTAAGCATCAATCAAGTGAGGATACAACTTCCTCACCTGTCCAATCTCTATCCATCTTGGACTGCTTGGTTTTGAACCTTTGAGTCAAATTTTGAGGTACTCAACATCCCCTCTGTGTGTAGTTCTCACCTTCCTGTCCAGAACTGTATCTTTCTGCAACTCATTAAGATATTCAGGCAACAAATCATCAATAGAAGGCAACTGACTTTTCTCTTTGGGATCTTCAATTAATGAAGGTTCAAATAGTCTCAAGTTCTCTGCATTGACTACTAAATAGATGTGCATGTAAGCTGGCAAATCAAGGCGAAAATCATTCTCACCAATTTTCTTGAGTATATTGAAAGGCCCATACCTTATAGGCTTCAACGTCTTACCTTCACCTTGCATTTTGTCTTTGTTGATGTACAACCAAACTTGATCACCAGCTTGGAAGCTATGCTCAATTCGATGCTTATCATGCCTTGCCTTGTACTTGGCCTGGCTTCTTTCCAGCTGTTCCTGCACTGCTTGGTGAATTTCTTAGATTTGTTCAATGAACTTGGTTTCTTTGTCCACATCACCGTGTCCATCAACTGTTATGTCTTTATTAAAGACAAAATCCAAGGGAGACCTTGGTGTAAAACCAAAACAAGTCTCAAAAGGAGATATTTGTGTAGAAGAATATTTAGCACGATTGTAAGCATGTTGCACATAACATAAATGTTCATCCCAGAGCTTGGGATGCTTGCTGCAATAGCCCCTGAGCAACTGGATCATTGTCCTGTTGACCACCTCTGTTTGGCCATCTGTTTGTGGATAAAAGGTTGTGCTCTTCTTCAGTCTAGTGTCCATCAATTCCCATAGACTTGACCAAAACTTCCCAACAAATTGGGAATCTCGATTAGATACAATGGAAGTGGGTAACCCAAAATGAACCCATACATGTTGAAATAACAACTTTGTTGTTTGTTAAGCTATAATCTGCTTGTTACAAGGTATTAAAATACACATTTTTTTGAACCTATCCACAATAACATATAAATAATCACGACCTTTTCTAGATTTTGGCAATCCCCCAACAAAGTCCATGGAAACTTTTTCCCAAGGATGAGAAGGAACTGAAAGTGGAGTGTACAAGCCTAGTTTTCTATTGCTAGGCTTACTTTTAACACACATGGTACACCCTTCAATATATCTAGAAACTGTTTCATGCATTCTTGGCCAATAACAGAATCTTTGCAGTTGTGCAACTATTTTACTTACACCAAAATGACCTGATATTAGAGAAGCGTGTGCTTCTTGGATTATGTTAACTCTTTCAATTTGAGGAATGCATAACTTTCCCAAATGATACAAGAGTTGGTCCTTAACATGATAATCCAATTATTCTACTTGTTTTCCATGACTTAAAGTTGCATATACATCTTTAAAATCTACATCTTGAGCATATTGTATAATGTAGCTTTCATGCAACACTGAGTTATGCTTAAGTATAGTAGATGCATTTATGATTGGTCTGGACAACATATTTGAAACTTTATTGTGTATGCCTTTCTTATATCTGATGACAAGATGAAACTGTTGTAGAAAACCCATCCACCTATAGTATATTGATTGCTGCAATTTAGTTTGTGAGTGCAAATATTGAAGTGGTTGATGATCAGTGTGTATAACTGTTTCTTTGCCCATTAAGCAATGTTTCCAATTTTTCACACTCTGTACTAATGCATACAATTCTTTATCATATGTGGGATAATTAACTACTGCAGAATTAAATGTCTCAAAATGATAGCATATGGGCTTACCACATTGCATGAACACTACTCCCATGGCATAGTCACTGGCATTTGTTTCAATCTCATATGGTCTTTGAAGATTTGGCAATGCTAGTATTGGTGCTGTACTAATTTTTTCTTTCAAGGTGTCGAAGGCTTTTTGTTGTTTGCCTTCCCACTGAAATAGCTTTTTCAATCCTTTCAAAGCATGTAAGGGAGCTGCAATCAAGGAAAAGTTAGCAATAAACTTTCTCCAATATTCTGCTGCTCCTAGGAAGCTTCTAACTTCTGTAGCAGATTTGGGTTTAGGCTAGTTCACAATGAATTCAACCTTATAGGGATCTATCTTCAATTCACCACCCCCTACAATATGACCCAAATAATTTAAAGTTGTTTTGTCGAATTCACATTTTGACGATTTCACATAGAGATTTTTTCTTTTCAAAACATCTAGAGTCTACTTTACATGCTTCAAATGTTCTTTCCATGTTTTACTGAAAATAAGAATGTTATCTAAATATACAATTACAAAATCATCAATAAAAGGCCTGATTACATCATTCATAACTCTCATAAAAGTGGCAGGAGCATTAGTTAAGCCAAAAAGAATAACCAGCCATTCATACAACCCTTGCTTTGTTTTGAAGCAGTCTTCCATGCATCTTGTTCTACTACTCTTACCTAATGGTAGCCACTACGCAAGTATAACTTGGAAAAGTAAACAACTTCTTTCAGCCGATCTAATAGATCATCAATGCGAGGAAGAGGATAAATATTCTTGATCGTTATTTTATTCAGTGCTCTGTATCAATGCACATCCTCCACGAACCATTTTTCTTTCTCACCAACACAATTGGAGATCCGCATGGTGATGTGCTTGGTCTTATGAACCCTTTATCGAGCAACTCATGTACCTGCTTCTTGATCTCTGCATTCTCTAAAGCGAATAACCTGTACATTCCGATGTTAGGCAATGGAGCATCTTGCTGCAAATGAATATCATGTATAATTTCCCTTTTGGGTGGAAAACCTTTAGGTTCTTGAAATAGGATATCATATTCTGAAACAATTTTTTCTAAATCAGCTTTTTGTTTAGCATCACAACCTTCAAATACATTGGTTTTATCAGGGTTCGTTTCCTTTACAACCATTACTAAAAATTGCTTGCATGAATTTACAATTATTTTCATCTGCCCTGAGTTTATGAGAGTGTAATTATTTTTGAGTTGATGACCTCTTACAATATGTTCTATTCAATCTTTTATGAGTTGATACTTATTTTCAACTCTATAGAAAATGGCTTTTCTATCATATAAGTAAGGACTTCCTAAAACAATACCACATATATCCAAGGGAACTATATCTAACTCAACCTTATCTACAAATGTTGACCCAAATGCAAACCTAAGTTTAGATTGTCTAGTCACTTGTAGCTTTGCTTATCACATACCCAACCTAATGGATATGGCTTCCTGTGAGGTGTGGTTAGTAGTCCCAACTTCTTTACAATTGCTTTAGAAATCAAGTTTACTTGTGAACCACTATTAAATAAAGTATCAACCTTTTGATGCTTGGAAATAACTCTAATATGAAAAACTCTTGTCTTTTCCTCTCATTTTCTTCATTATCAATAGATTGTGCAAAAGTACTAGTAGATGCTTCAAAATTTTTACCTTTATTACCTGTAGTTGTGACTTTTGTTTCATCACCTGAGTCTGACCCCAAATCTTTTTGAATTGCAACAATAGTCTTCTTCTTCTTGCCATCGAACTTCTTGGGTTTCAACTCCAGATGCAAAGACCAGCAGTGTTCATCATCATGTCCACCCTTCTTGCAATGAGTGCACGAAGGTTTGTCTTTCTATACAACATTTGCCTTCCTCTCTTTCCATTTTCGCTTCTTATTTTCCTTGTTTTTTCTTGCAGTGGGTTTTGATGATCCCCCAATCTCTGGGTTCACATTCTTGCCTCTAGCCTCTAGGTGTGTAGCCTAAACTGATACCTCATCTATGCTAGTAGGGTTAAATATGAGATGGTGTGCCTCGAATAGCTATGCAGACCACCTATATACTTCAGCAAAGTTTCAGGTGAGTCCAGAGAAATGCCTAGAATTAAAGCTCTTTTTCTAAATTCCTGGGTATAGCTTTGTACACTTTGCCCCTTTAATTGGCGAAGAGTTTGCCAACTCATCATCGCTTGTTGCATATAAGCTAGTGGATATAATTGTTTTTTAAGGGCGGAAACAAATTCACTCTAGGTAGAAATAATTTTACCATGCTTCTTCATATCAGCTTGGGTCCTGCCTTCCCACCACACTAGGGCAGTTCCTCCAAGGCGAAGGCTAGCCAGCTGAATCTTACTCCTTTCTGAATTGATGTTCTGCACCTTGCAATACACATCAACATGTCTAATCCAGTTATTTAGATTTTTTGCATTTAATTCTCCATCATAGATTGGCAAATCAAATTTTACATCTAATTTAATCAAAGATGTTTTCTTCTTTTTATTTTTAGGGCTAAAAGGAGGAGTTGATGGAGGAGGTTTTTCTCCTTTCCCTTTTCCTTCTGGATGGCCATCTAGAAGAGGTTCCTCTATTCCTTTGTCTTGTTTGAAGGTTGAGGGACTTTCACCTCGACCTTTCTTAAATTCTCGATACATTTCTTCCACCATGGCTCTCCTGGTCATGAAACTGTCCATGAACTGAGAGTCTGATTCCAAGCGAATTTCTTTTGCCATTCTCCTCCTAGGATAGACTCCTCCAATTTTTGGGTTAGCCTCAACCAGTTCTCCTTCTCCTAATTTGAGCTTTGACCTAGTTATCATTCAACAATCCACCACAAGCTTGTCTAACCTTAGCAAACCTAAAGCTCTAATACCACTTGATCTGAAAATGAGATCTTAGACAATTATTAAGGTATTACAGACTCATGTGCATGGATTTGCCTATGTTACTTTGTGCAATGGATCGATAAGATTGCGAACTACATAGACAATGAAGCAGTTAAAGAACATAATAGAAAACACACATAAACACAACAAGTTTAATAAGGAGTTCACCCAACACTCCTGGGTGACGTCTCCTGGTCCAGCCTTCAGCGGTGACCTCTCTATTATGTCTTCAGAAGTAAAGTTTTTACAAAAGTGAGCTCAATTTGAGTCTCACACAACATATACTAAGAAACATGGCTTTAAATGGATCCCCCAAGTCTTTTTGAGTACACAAACTCTCCTCACTGACTCTCTGTCTCTGTTTTCTCTCTGTCTCAGCACTGCTTGTCTCTATTTCTGTCAGTCAGTGGCTTTAAAGCCAATCGGTGTTGTTTGTTCGTTTCTCCTTCTCGGGCTCTCTGGCTTCCCAGCCTCTGTCTTCTCAGATCCCCCTCTGAGTGTTAGCAATCATAGCTAAACACCTTCAGGGATGGTGGCCACCTTTTCTATAACGGAATGGTCCATCGATGCCTTTGAAATCCCAAACATAACGCTTTCTGTTTACACAGAGAAACACTGTAAAACAAGGGAAAAATCCACCAAAACACTGTTCATCGGACTTCAAATATTCATAAATCCGCATTATATTTCTATTGGGTTCGCCTTTATATCGCTTATCACATCTCCACCATTGATCTGAGAGATCTGGATCCAACGGTTGGGGTTCATTTTGGGCAGCTTGTTTGTACAGGGGTTAACCCCCCGAAAAGGGTGGTTTTCTCTCTTCAGGGCTTGGACATGTGGCAGCCAGTGTACGAGCTTGGGTGGAGATTGGCCAAAACCTCTTACCACCTTCGGTCCTCCCAAAACCCCACTTGTTTTGTGGTTTCATTTTATATTTAAAAATACATTAAAACATGAAAATCCCGCTCATATCGGACTTCAAATAACATGTATTTTCATTAACAAACCCTTTCGGGTCCAGTTTTGTTGCACCGACGCATTTTATTTTGTTTTTTGTTTATTTAACAAAAATGCGATTTACATTGAAAAATGCCATTTTACGGAACTCAAAATATATGGAACTAAAAAAAAATTAAATATATATATATATTTATAGAGTCCTGCTCTTCTGCATAGCTCCGATGCGATATTATGATGTGATTTATCGCAATCGCATATTGCACATACCCCCGGGCTGGTGTAAGCACTCCACTGTGGTTTGCTGATGCGATATTGCGATGCAACTTGGGCCGTCAATCTGCGCGCTTGATTAACGGTCCTCGTTGACCCCGCTGATCGTTGTCGCATATTCCATGTAATAACCTCTAATAGCCTCTGCCTGTCACCACCGATTGCGATTTACTCATCGAATTTGGACCATTGATCGTCCAGATCCGATGGCTCCTATGCGTCACTGTCCAAGCCGTCGATAGCTCTGTTTTTGGTCATTTCTTCGTGTTTTTGCCTCCCGATAGTGTAATTCGATATTTCTAAAACTTCTTCTTTTGCAATGGTTTTTTTTTTTTTTTTTGAAGACTTAGAGGGTATTTTGGATCCATTTTGGATCATGTTTTGAGCATATTGGAGCTGATATTCTCATTGCAATTAAGGATTGCAGACTATTGGGGAAGATGCATGAGGGGTTCAACTCTACATTTATTGCATTCATTCCCAAAGCAGATAACCCTCAAACCTTTGATGATTATTGACCTATTTCTTTATGCAATTACATATATAAAATCATTTCAAAAATCATTGCTATTTGCATCAAGCCCATCCTTTCTAGGATGATATCCAAGTAACAATTTTCTTTTCTCAACCATCGCCAGATTCATGAAGCTATAGGGATTGCACAAGAAGGGATCCACTCCATTAAGCTCAAGAACCCTAAGAGCATTTTACTCAAGATTGACCTATCAAAAGAATTTGACAAAGCAAGTTGGACTTACCTACAGCTTATAATGAACCATATTGGGTTCCCTCACTTTTTCATAAATTGGATCATGTGTTGCTTTACATTTGCATATTATAGCATCCTCATCAATGGCGTTGCGTCCAATTTTTTCCATGCTAAACGTGGGCTAAGACAGGGGTGTCCTTTATCACCCCTATTATTCCTCCCAATCGTGGAAGGGTTAAGTAGACTCATATCCAATGCATGTGTTGATGGGTCATTAGGTGGTATCAAGATGTCAGATTTTTCTATCTACTACATCTATTATTTGTAGATGATGTACTTATTTTTTTAGATGGATCTATCTGAGACACCACTTGCTTCAAGAATATTCTATAACTTTTTTGTAAAGCTATAGGTATGGTTACCAATTACAACAAATCGACCATTATGCTGGCGTCCTATTTACAAAATGAACAAAGACTTACACTTCAGCATTTTCAGTTCACAAGGCAAGAAATGGAGGATGGGCTCAAATATCTTGGCTTCGGACTAAAGCCTAACGAATATCGTTTGAGAAGAGTTTTTGGCGAAAATCACATCATAATTCATTTATCGATG
This sequence comes from Pinus taeda, assembly GCA_000404065.3. Classification (NCBI taxonomy): domain Eukaryota; kingdom Viridiplantae; phylum Streptophyta; class Pinopsida; order Pinales; family Pinaceae; genus Pinus; species Pinus taeda. The sequence continues at coordinate 46,279 of APFE031336970.1, read as the reverse complement.
CGTTTCAAACCAATAAGTGTGGTTCATTTCCAGGACAAGTTGAAGAACCAGAACAAGGCAACAGTATAAATAGAGAGAGCAGATCATCCAACAGCTATATTTTACTATGAAACTGTACTGGACCGAGGGATATGGATAGGTAAAATTCAATTAATTTAAAAGTTAGTTTTGTTAAATTTATTATTATATTAGACTAAATTTCACTGTTTATATTTAATAAGAATAAACTAACAATAGACTTATTATTAAAGCTATAATATTATTGATTAAATTCAAATTGTTTATTAAAGGCTCAGCTATTGAGTTAGTTAGAGTAAAATTCTTTTAAAGATATTAGTTCTTATTCATTTAAATTAAAGTTATAATGAGAACATTATT
>APFE031336970.1:28911-43204 GCA_000404065.3 Pinus taeda | reverse complement strand
TAGGGCAAGAGTGGGGGCAGGGGCTAGGAACAAAGGGCAGGGATCCAACATCTGTTGGTCTTCCATCCGTCATCCCTATTGAGATTTCTCAGCCTTTTTCAATTTCTATGGCCTCCCTAAACTTCCGGTGATGAAAAGGGGAAATCTTGGCAATAACACGGGCCTCCTTAATGCATACATGATGCTTAGTTTTTTTCCACATGTTCTGCTAGGGCAGAAGACCGAGTCCTTCCATGTTTTATGTCGGCTAAGTGTTCATGAATCCTTTGATTAATAGAGCGCCTAGTCTCACCAACATAGGGGGTCCCACAGGAACAAGGAATAGCATAGACACCTTTCATGTCCTTGGGGTCAATGGGATCATTAATAAATCTAAGAGAGTTACATATGGTGTTAAGGCATCTAAACGAAGAGGGGACGTTATGCCTCCTGAAGATTCTCGAAATTTTATTAGTGGTCCCCTGGATGAACGGGAGATGAACTCCCGAGACCCTATCCCTAGGGTCTTTCTTAGCCTTGGGACCTTGGATAGCTTTAAGGAAAGCTTCCAGTCCTTGGTGCCTATTGTAACCATTATTAACAAAAACATTAAGGAGATGGGATTTCTCCTTCTCGAGGTTCTTCTTATCAGAGATTCTCAGCGCCCGAGTCACTAGTGTGTTGAGAACACCTAGTTTTTGAGCAGGGAAATGATGGGAGCTGACATGGAGATACTACTCAGTATGAGTTTTCTTCCTAAACACCTAGTGGGAGAAAGAAACGTCGTCATTTTTTGAAATGAGAACATCTAGGAAAGGAAAACAACCATCAACTTCTTGCTCCATGGTGAACTTAATAGAGGGGGATTGATTGTTGAGATGCTGGAAAAATAGAGCTAACTCCTCTTGGCTACGAGACCAGATGACACCAATGTCGTCAAAAAATCTTTTCCAAACCTTAGGCAAGAGTCGCACAGAGGCCAAAGCCTTGGATTCAAAGTCTTCCATAAAACAATTAGCAACAACTGGGGACAGGGGTGAGCCCATGGCAACATCGCAAGTCTATTAATAGAATTCACCCTTGAAGTTGAAGAAAGTAGACGTGAGACGAATTTCGACTAAATGAGCGGTATCAGGATCAGTTAAGTGGTTGATAACCTCAATGGCCTCCTTTATAGGAATGTACGTGTAATGGGAGACCACATCGAAACTCACAAGAATGTCATCAGGGTCGAACTTTATGCCCTTAATCTCATTGACAAAAGATGAAGAGTCTGTAATGAAAGAATCTATGAGGCCCACAAGGGGTCTAAGCTTCAAGGCTAGGTATTTAGCAAGAAGGTAGGTTGGATCTCCTATAGTATTGACAATGGGTCTAAGGGTGTTTTAGGAATATTTAGTGTTTCTACAAACGCCTAACCCTCTAGATCTAGTAGCTGATCTAGAAACAACAGTCAAAGCAATCTTAATTTTTCCTATAAGCAATAGATAAGATAAGGGACAGAGAACCTACTTATAACTTCCGCTTGTTCCTTATCTCCCTTGACCAATTTCGCTGCTCCTTCCCGTACTTAAATCACTTGAGAAGTACCTACACAACTTACAGAAACAAAAACCCGTCAAAGCATAATGATCTATTGTTCATAAATAGCACAAAATCGAAAGCATATTAGACACATGAATGAATTGTACATAAACACAAACATAAGGGAAAAATCTCGAAAGCTTTATTGATAAGAGGAAAGATTACAACCAATGTGAGTTCGATCCAGCATCATCCTTCCAATTCAATCCTTCTTCACCTCATGAAAAGCATAACATTCCAACAATATCACAATACTTGCACTCAATCCTAATCTCATACCACCAGCATCTCCTTGCAACTCAATATTTTTCAGCCTCTAGATCTCTTAGCTGAGTGATCTATTTATAGATGAGTGAAGGAGGTTGTGTCATCAATGATGATGATGAATGCCTTTCTATTTTTAGAAATTAGTTCCATGAAAGAGGGAATAGGAGGTTGATGTTTCTTGATTCTCTTTGTCATCCAAGGGCGAACTCGAAGGGGCAGGTGGCACTTGAGAAACTTCTAGAGGCTTCCAGTGGATAAGGAATCTTCAAACCCTCATGGAAATTTGCCCAAGTTCGTTCATCGCAGGCTAAAGAGGGACTAAATTTGATGCATAGCACTCAGTTAGTGTAGTTCCTGCAATGCATTGCAGCCTGATAGAGGGCTTTCTGTGCTGATTTCCTTAGGGGAATTTTTTGGATGTTTTCTGTGACGAAACTTCTTTGGGAGTAAGGCATTATGATGACTAACTTCTTTAGGGCATGTAACAACTATATTAGAGGTTGATGAGCCCTAGTAACACCGATCTGTAAGTTGGGGTTGATATGCCCAAATGGATATGTAACAAAGGGGAGCCCCTCTGTGAATCTTTGGAAGCCCATCGACCCTCGGAGTGATGGGGCTACTCTGAGTAGTTGTTCCTTTATTGTGATCTTCTCTCGTCTTCTGGACCTTGCGTTGTCCCTTATCCCTTCTCTGCTCTTTGATTTTATTAATTATTTACCCTTTTTTGTTCTCATATTATAATAAGATATTTATTTATAGAGGTAATAAGAATATTTTTAAGCCTTTATTAATATAATATTTTTAACTTAATAAAGGAATTTTAAATAATGATACCCATCATCTCATTTAAACTTTAGTATAATGAATATTCATTCTTGAATTAAACTAATTATAAACTACCATCTTATTTCTCAGTGGTTCCTTAATAACCTTAAAATAATTTTTAATTAAGAAATTGTCCCTTTTCAATTTTAGGCCCTTCATTTAAGTATTAAGTCAACTTTCTAACTAACTTAGTAGATTAACCTTTAATTAAAAAAAAATCAAATATTCTTAGTATTTCCTTTAATATCAATAATATTAATTTGTATTTATAATAAATTTATTATTTATAACTTATTAATTATGTAAAGTTAAATTAAAGACTTAGTTAAATTATTAGTATAATGTAATAATTAATATTATAGGTTTCACCTTATTGAAGAAATTTAAAGAATAATGTTCCCATTATAACTTTAATTTAAATGAATAAGAACTAATATCTTTAAAAGAATTTTACTCTAACTAACTAAATAGGTGAGCCTTTAATAAACCATTTGAATTTAATTAATAATATTATAGCTTTAATAATAAGTCTATTGTTAGTTTATTTTAATTAAATATAATCAGTTAAATTTAGTCAAATATAATAATAAATTTAACAAAACTAACTTTTAAATTAATTAAATTTTACCTATCCCTATCCCTCGGTCCAGTACAATTTCTTGGTCAAATATAGCCGTTCCCTGGTGAAATATAGTTGTTGGGTGATCTTCTCTTTCTATTTATACTGTTGCCTTGTTCTAGCTCTTCAACTTGTCCTGACGATGAACCACACTTGTTGGTTCGAAACACGTCGACAAATGAATTATGATGTGATTTTCGCCGAAAACTCTTCTTAATATTGATATGGATCACAAAAGCCTCAACTCAACGATTATTGTATTGCGGATTGGACTTGGCTTATTGCAAAAATGGAAGGTCGCATCAACATCTGGCAGCAAATATGGTTGTCAAGAGCATGCAGATTGACACTTTTCAAATCAGTATTGAAGGTCGTTACAGTGTACAGGATGGCACTGGCTTGGATACCAAAAAGCATCATCAATAGAATACAACAATTATGTTGTAGATTCTTATGGAGAGGGAAAAATGCTGGTAGGAATTTCACATGGGTTAAATGGGAGAGAACTGGAAAACCAGAAAAATGGGGACGATGGGGCATAAAGGACCTGAACAGATTTACAATGGCGCTTGCAGCAAAGATGGGGTGGTAGATAATTACATCTAATAGCTTATGTAAATAGGTGATTTATTATAGATATGTATACCCTCTTTCAGTAATGGAATGGATTTGTAGGCCAAACCAGGATAGCACAGGCTCCTCCATCATTTGGAAATCTATCACACACTCGATATCGATCATCAAACGAGGATTGGCATGGCGGGTTGGAAATTGTGAACTGGTTTGACTTGGCAATGATGTTTGGTGAGGATGTGGAAATACACATATCTTACCACTGGAGCTCAAATTGGTACTTGAACAGGAAGGTATCACTCCGCTCTCACATCTTGCAGACGAAAGGAATACCACTTAGCTCTCCCATGGATGTTTATCAACAAGGGATCTCAGGATACTAGAGAGGGTGGAGTTTGGATTAGAACACATTCATTGGGGCACTTGAAGAGTCACATATTAGGATTACTAACTGGGAGGATGAAATCTTATGCGCTGCAACACCTCATGTCCATTACACTCCTTTGGAAGGATATAATTTTCTAATGTCAGAACTAGAACTGGAGGGGGCAGATTGGTGGTGGCGACCTCTCTAGAAGCTAAAGGCACCACATAAAGCCCAACTATTCAAGTGGTGAATTCTATCAAATAGATAACTTACCAATGATAATCTCAATCGTCGTGCATTTCATGGTCCATCTCGATGTTGTCTATGCAAGGAATAGGCTGAATACATTGATAATTTATTCCTACACTTCCCAGTGACATGTCAGGTGTGGAAACAGATTTATCTCTCCCTTAATATTAGGATCAGATGGAATGGGACTCATCTCACTAATGCTTGGCGAATTTGGTCGAATGCTACTGCAACATAGAAAACCATAAATCTCCCTTTGCTAGTATGCTGGGGTATATGGTTGGGTCAGGAATCGATCCATATTCCAGAATGCACCATTTTAATGGATAACAACTTGCAATCACATTGTCGCCTTATACAACTTGATTCCCGATGAACTGGAATCAAGACCCATCCGAGTCATTTGTCTTGAAGTAATTGATCATACTTTCCCATGGGCATACTTTGATGGGTCGGCACAAGACAACAGATGTGGAGGGGGAGCTATACTTTACATTATAGAATCACATTATTACAAGCTCAAAATAGGATTGGGGAGAGGCACCAACAATTTTTATGAACTTAATAGTCTCAGACACCTTCTCATATTTGCACTGGAGCAAAACTACAACAAGATTCAGATCTTTGGGGAATCAAAACTTATGATCTCATTGTCATGTGCACACACTCAGGGGTTTACTGGATGAAGTCATCACTTTCAAATCACATATTTTATTGTATGCTCGCATATATACACGGACATGAATTCAATCTCTGACGTTCTTTCCAAAGAGTTCGTGTAGTAGCACAGGGGGCAGTGGTTGATCCAAGAACACCGAGATCTAGATATTTATTAGTACTTCCATTGACCTTTTATCGAATAGGATGGGGATGATTCCTAATGATCTACCATGATTATTCGGTGGCTATAAGCATTTTTGTTTATATTACTGTTTTGAACTTTTTGATAGATTTTGATGAACTTCATGTATATATTTATGTCATTTATGTATACTTGATGGTCCTTATGAACTTAGCTCTAGATAGAATGGCTTGGCCCATTTTTGATATTTTGTATATCCATATTGCAAATGATACAACATGTAATTTTCTTTTTGATAATGGAAACTATGACTTTTTTCTGGGAAAAATAATATTAAAATAAATTAATATTGAAGTAAAACAAGTAAATCAAGTCATATATATATATATAAATATATATATAATATTATAGATATATATATATATATATATATAATATATATATATATATATAATATATATCTAAAGATAATACATTATTATAATGATATATAATTAAAGGAATAGAATTAGAATAGAATTGATTATGAAAATAGGTAAAATTAATATATTTAGAATTGGCCAAAATAGAATAAGAATTAAGAAAATTAACTAATTTGTAATATAAAATATTTTTGATTGAGTAAGAAGACTAATAATTAAACAAGACAAATATAGATTAATCAAGAGAGATAATAATGAAATTAGATAGGACTAAGAGAAGATAGATAGGACTAAAAAAGCTTTAATAGGAGGGAATAGTTAAATGATATGAAAAGGAGGGCTAAGAAGAAAGAAAGAAAGAAAGGGAAATGAGGCTGGGGGTAGAGGGGGGCCTCCTTGAAATTGGAAAGCATCTAAATAACTTTAATAGAGAATATGGGTACCAATTAAGCCACTCCTAGAAACCCACTATTCATTTCTTGTCCTCTAAATACAGTCCTAATATTAATTCTGTCCCATCTCAAGGCCCCCTCTATTCCTATCCATTTCTTTCTTTTGTCTCAACCCTCATTTTCATATCATTTAATTATTCCCTCTAATTAAAGTTCCTTTGGTCCTATCTTTCTTTTAGTCTTATCTATCTTCCCTTCAAGTCCTGATGATGAACCACACTCCATGGTTCAAAATGCGTTGACAAAAATCTCTTATGTGATTAATACTTAAAGATGCCCTAACATTTATAATCTATATTTGTCTTGTTTAATTATTACCTAAAAATATACTAACATTTAAAATGTATATTTGTCTTGTTTAATTATTAGTCTTCTTCCTCGATCAAAAATATTTTATATCACAAATTGGTTAATTTTCTCATTAATTCTTATTCTATTTTGGTCAATGCTAAATATATTATTTTACTTTTTCATAACCAGGTCTCTTATGATCCTATTCCCTTATTAGATATCATAATAATAATAATATTTATCTTAAGTATCACTTTATTTATATATCAATAATAATTGTTTTAATTTAGTTTATATATATATATGATTTGACATACACTTTTTAATCTATATTAATTTATTTTAATTTTACTATCTCTTTTATCAATTGATTAATTAAGAATTCCTATCTTTATTTCCAACTTACAAATAATAATATTAATCTTTTAATTATTATATTTATTCCATTATAACATGATTTCATTTCAATCCATATTCACATTTAACTTAATTTTACCCACTTCTAACTAAAATAAATTAATATTTCTCACTACTATCCACATAAAAATAATACATTGTTTTGCTATTATCAAATTAAGCATATTTTTTTATCTATCTTATCCTTTATATTTATTATCATACTAGTATTTTAACAGTAATGACTTTATATATATCATATAATAATTATAATAATCTTAGTCTTATATATTATATATATACTTACTTACTTACTTGTTATACTTGTTTTCAAATCTATATTAATTTGATTTTAATATTATTAATACTTTTTATCAAATTTGATTAATTAATAATTTTTTAATTCAACTTTTCCAAAATAATAATATTTTTTTCTATTATACATTTTCATCCCAAATTAATAAGTCATGATTTCTGTTAATCCATATCACATTTTAACTTAATTTACTCATTCTTAATTAAATTAATTAAAACAAATTAATATTTTTAACTACTATCAACATGAAAATAATACATTTTTTTATTGTTATCAAATTGAGTATATTTTTATTATTATTTACCCTAGTTGACTTGAATTTAATTTCTAATTCTTACAAATATTTTTATTTCTAGTTTTTTATTAATACTTTTACAAAAAAAAATAATTAATGGTCTCATCATTGTCACCTTCCCTAACGGCTAAATTCTAACTCCATCCTCTATTTAAAATCGGTCTAGCACTCTTCACATCATCAAAAGCTTATTGTCCCTGAAAATGGGTGTAGCATTCACCCGAAAGGTCGGGAATATCAATAACAACACACAATATACCAGAAGATTTCCTCTACATCAAGTTAATGATTAGGGAAATATTCATGTTAAAATTTAGGGTTTGTTACAATACTATGGCTTATCAATAGCACATGCCCAAAAACCATAAATCATTTCAAGTTGTTTGTGATCCTCTAGGTTTGACCTGTGGCTCGAGAAACTACGACCCAAGGGCATTTAATCCGTCAAAGTCACTCGAGGACTGCACTCGGCCTAGGCCACACCAGCCCTAAGTTGATTGGATTTTTAGTACGTCTCCCCCCCCTAGCACATGCATAACCATCCCCATGAGTTTTGATTTTGGGTCACCTTGTTGATGAGGCCCATCCTCAACCAGTTGTGCTAATAGGACTTGACATAAATATTTTATTTTAATTTAATTTTATAACATTTTTTTAAATTAAAATTTAATACTTCCTTGATCGAGGTGCAAGTTCTTAATATGACATCTCCGAGATTTGTGTCATGTATATTGCCTTGATAAGGAAGGACGATGGGTGGTCTTGTTACAACCCTCACACGCTTTCTCTATACCGCAAAGTGGCATCACACATGCATATCATTTATGGTGAAGGGGGAGGATGAAGGGGCATCTCCTTGTCGGGGTTTTATGATAGTTGATCTGTAAACTATCGTGGATATTCCATTGCACAGTTCGTCACAAGAGATATGATAATAATATATTAAAATACTGTATTTTTACACTATTACAGTTTTATTAAAATTCTAGATCTGTAGATTTTATGTAATTAGTGCATGCATGCGAATGGAAATTATGCAGAAAAATAGAGAACGAAAAAAAATATCACACACATAAGACACAAGATATTCTCTCTCGAAAACCCTTTCGGGAGAAAACCCAGCTGGAAGGTGAGGTTGCTTCGCTCTCTTTCCTTGTCTGGAAATATGGCTGCAGGTACAGAGATGTAATCCCTGTGGCCCGTGGGCTGCTACAATGCACAAATTCTCTCTCTATTCTCTACCTCTTATCTCTCCTAGCTATCTTTGCTAAACGATGGAGCAAAATGCTCTCAAAAGAATGGAATGCCTCTTCCTCCTAATGGTACAGATATAACACAGCCCAATAGCCTACTAGTGGTTAATTTTGACTACATCAAATCTTAAATAGAGTTACAATATAGATTATTCTAGAGTATTTTACATCACAAACACGTGGCTAGCCCCTTTTCCATAAATAATGGTGGCTGACGCAGCATCCTCCCTAACTATAGGTGTGAAAACATGAAGGTCAATTTCTAAGTGGCATAACTTTTGCATACGAACTCTAATTAATGTACTTCTTGCGTCGTTGGAAAGATATTTGTGTGTAGAATAGCATGAATTAGAGTGGCTAAGTTTTACCCCCAAAAAATGACGTTTGATGCCTCAAAAATCTCCCGAAAGGTTTTAGATCTTTTTTCGACAAACTGGGTCCCGCAGAAAAAACAATAACATGAGCTTATTCCTCCACTTTTTCCACTCCAAATGGATTGAGATGGATGGAAAACAATATAATGATCCAATTTGGATCACACCTCCCTATTTTGGGAGGATTTTGTTCCCAAAATCTTTTACTGAATGAGGTGAGGAACTTTTTCCTCCACCTTCCCTTTGGTGTACCATTTAGCTTTGCTTGGAAGTTGTCCCTTCAACCCAATCTATTAAAGGTCATGTTGTCCCTGTCTTGTAGTTCTGAATCTCTTTTGCAAAAATGTATCTTCTGTGAACTATGCCTAAGCATCTGGTGCCAAATCGTCCATTGAAGGTAGCATTTATTCCTGTTCTTGATCTAGCATGAAAGGCTCATAGAGTTTCAAAGTCTCTACATTCACAATTGAGTAAATGTGCATGTATGGTGGTAAACTGAGTCGACAGGCATTATCACCCACCTCCTCTAGTATCTCAAAAGGACCATACCTTAGAGCCTTGATTTTCTTACTAGGCCCTTCTAGCCTCTCCTTATTCAATTGTATCCATACTTTGTCTCCCACCTTGAATGATTTCTTTGTTATGTGTTGATCATGCCTGGACTTATACTTCTCCTGCGACTTTTGTAGTGTTTCTTGTACCCGTAGATGGGTATGCCTAATCGTCTCTATAATTTTTTCAGCCCTCAAAGCATCTCCTGTAAAATCTTCCCTCACTCCTCCTCCTTACTACCCATATGCAATATCCAAAGGTGAAGGTGGAAAATATAAAAAACAAGTTTCAAATGGGGACTTTCTTATAGAAGTGTTGACTACTCTATTATAATAATGTTGTAAATATACTAGATTTTCATCTCAGGTCTTGAGATGCTTCTTGTTGTATCCCCTCAGATTCTGCACCAAAGTCCTGTTGAATACTTATGTTTGACCATCTGTCTGTGGATGGAATGTCGTAGATCGCTTCAACTTTGTGTCCATCTTCTCCCATAATGTAGTCCAAAATGCACTGAGAAATCTTGTGTCCCTGTCTGAAATGATGCTCCTTGGTATCCCAAAGTGCACCCAGACCTGTCCAAAGAACAAGTGTTATGCTTCTTATCCGATGATGGTATTTTTACAAGGCATCAGAACACACATCTTGTTGAACATGTCAGTTACCATGAACAGGTAGTCATGCCCCTTCCTGGTTGTCGGTAAAACTCCCACAAATTCCATGGAAATGCTTTCCCAAGGATGAGTAGGTACAAGTAAGGGATGATATAGACCTTGTTTCATGTTGCTAGGCTTGTTGGTACAACAAATCATGCATCCTCTTATGTACCTAGCTACCTGCTCTTGCATCTTGGGTCAATACGCATACCTTTGCAAGTTAGACATGATCTTCCCTACCACCAAAGTGTCCTGGAACCTTGGAGGTGTGAGCTTCTCTAATTAGTTGCAAACACTCACCTTTAGGAACACATAGCTTATCCAGCTTCTAGAGTAACCCATCATGGAGATGGTATTCAATGGTGGTGTTGCCATCGTGCACATGACTCTCACTCTGCAACTGTTGATACACGTCCTTGAAGTCCTCATCCTCTGAATATGCCTCTATGTATGCATCATGGGTGAATGACTCCATGTGTATAAGAGTCCCAAAAATTGTAATCTTTGATGTGGGTGGCCTTGAAAGCATATCGGCCAACTTGTTTGTGTTTCCTTTCTTACACTTGATCACTAAATGAAATTAATGTAGAAACCCCATCCACTTGTAATTCCTTGTCTGTTGTAGCTTACTTTGGGCTTGCAAGTACTGTAACGACTAATGATATGTGTGGATTACTATCTCCTTTCCCATCATATAGTGCTTCCACTTCTTCACATCTTGCACCATAGCATAGATCTCCTTATCTTAGGTAGAGTATTTAAGAACTACCCCATGAAATAATTCATAATGGTAGCAAACAGGCCTTCCTACTTGCATCAAGACAACTCCCATAGCATACCCACTCGCATTTGTCTCCACTTCAAAGGATCATTGCAAGTTTGGTATTTCCAAAATTGGTGCTTGACTAATCTTTTTCTTTAGCTCCTCGAAAGCCTTATGCTGACCTTTTCCCCACTGGAAACACTTGACACTTGTTTTGATGCCATGGAGCGGTGCTGCTGCCATTGAAAATGAGGCTATGAATTTCCTTAGGTATTGTGTTGCTCCAATGAAATGAAACTCCTGACCTCATAAATAATAATAGGCACCGACCATTTCATGATCGCCTCCATATTGGAAGGATCTATCTGCAACTCTCCTCCATTGATCACATACCCAAGATACACCAAACATTGTTGCACAAACTCACACTTCTTAAGATTTGCTAACAGTTGGTGCTTCTTCAATGTTTCCAGCACCTGCGTCAAATGTGAAATATGCTCCTCCCAGGTAGCACTATATACTAGTATACAATCCAGATAGATAGTAACAAATGAATCTATAAAAGGGTTCAGTATATCATTCATTAATCTCATAAACGTAGCTAGTGCATTACATAGTCCATATGGCATAACTAACTACTCATACAAACCTTACTTGGTTTTGAAGGCAGTCTTCCATGTATCTTCTTCTTTGACTTGAACCTCGTGATATCTAGACTTCAAGTCTAGCTTGGTGAAATACTTTGCTTGTTGCAATTGATCTAGCAGATCGTCTATTCTAAGCATGGAGTATATGTTCTTGAGTGTGATTTTATTCAATGCCCTGTAATCAATACACATCTGCCAAGTCCCATACTTCTTTGGCATAATGATGATGGGTGACCCACATGGTGATGTACTCGGTCGAATGACGCCCTGTTCCAACAACTAGTGTAACTATTTCTTCACATCACTTACTTCTATAGCAGACTGCCAATACAACCCAATATTTGGCAATGGGGAGTCTAGCAATAGTTGGATCTTGTGCTCCACTTCTCTCTCAGGAGATAACCCTTTAGGCTCTCGGAACACATCCTTCTATGCTTGTAACAACTCCTCTAATTGTTGTTTTTGTTTCTTAGTACACCCCTCCAGGGATGCCTTGCCTCTTATTGACTCCTCTTAAGACTGACTTTCTCTTAAAAATAATAAACATACATGTTTCTAGAACTAATCAATTTCTTAGCTTAGTTGGCCCTTACCAGTGAAATTTTCTACTTTCCTTTATGCGCGTTGATTATGAACTATTTTCCATCCTTGATGAGTCGGTACTGGTTAGCTCTCCTCATGAATACTGCATCATGCATGTACATGTATGGACTCTCGAAAACGACTCCACATTCATCAAGGGGAACCACATCCAGGTCTACTTCATCAATAAAATCAACAATGATAGCAAATCTAATTTTGCATAGTTTTGTTACCTTCAGCTCTACATCCTTATTTATCCATCCTACTGGATATGGGTTTGGATGATCACAAACTTCCAGCCGCAACTTCTTGACCATCTTTGTTGCAATGAGATTCAGTTACGATTCTGAGTCAAATAAAGCATTAATCTTTGTCTTCTTGACATGTATATTTATATGAAAGAGTTTGGTCATTTCTTTCTCTTCCTTTTGTTGAAGGCTACTCAAATTCACCCCCTTCTGCATGGATGTACCGACGATCTCCTCATCCATGTCTAATTTTCTTTCAAATTGGTTACTCGAATTAGTAGCCATGAGATTCTTCTTCTTATTATATTTCTTCTTGTTCTTTGGGTTTAGCTCTGGATGCAAATTCCAACACTTCTCCTTTGTATGGCCATCAATGTTGCAGTGGTTGTTAGGATCTTTTCACTGGTGTGTTTTGGTTGTCATTTTTTTATATTTCCCCCTTTTTGCTTCGTCTTCCCCTCCTTAGAAGCTTCATGTTTCTCCTTCTGCTTTGATCCACTTGATTGCGCTCTTTCCAAGCCTATGTTCGCCAGGTATTGTGCTTGTACACAAGCCTCGTCCAACGATTTGGGCTTGAACAATATCACTTGCTCACGCAAATGGTGGTGCAAACCCCCCAAATACTTGAGGAGTACATATGGGTTCTTTGAGAGATACCCAACATTATAGCCATCTTTCTAAATTCTGTACTCTTTCTAATTTGTCTAAAGTAATGCCACCAGTCCTCCATGTACCCAATGGGATAAAACTGTGAATTAATGAGTATTTTGAAATCCTCCCACTTTGTCACTGGAGGTTCTCCCTCCAACCTCAGGGTCTCTGTGTGGCTCTCCCACCAAGTCATTACATGGACCTCTAATTTCAGCCATGCGAATGAGATCTTTTTCCCTTCCTTTATCTAATGGACGTTGAAATAAACTTCTAGTTGTTGCAACCATTGATTCAGCTTCAGAGCATCGATCTCGTCATGGTACTGCTTGATATCAACTTCTTATTCCATTTTGAATAGGGATTGATTCACGACACTCGAATTGGGCTCCTTTTCCAACTTCTATATTGGATTGGTTCTCAGTGTTTTCTCGATCTCCTGATCCCCCTTCTGATTTGTCCTCTAGATTGGAACCCCCATCTTCTCTAAATATTCCCAGCTTATTTCTTAAGGCGGCCATGAGGAGGTTTACATTGATGTTTATATCCACGACTTGTTGTTCGAGCCGTGAAAACCTCACCTCTGCAAGATCACGAGGTTCGTTTACATATTCTTCAACCATGATTAAGGTTTTACAATTTTTGACTCTGCCAACCTAGAGCCCCTGAAAATACCCACAAATACCCAAAGAAACCTAGTCTGATACCAAATGATCCATAAACTGTTGTGGATATTCCATTGGATAGTTCGTCTCAACAAATCTGATAATAATATATTAAAATATTGTATTTTTACGCTATTATAGTTTTATTAAAATTCTATATCTGCAGATTTTAATGTAATTAGTGCATGCATGCGAGTGGAGATATTATTCAGTGTTTAATAATAATGCTTTTTAGATCTTAGACTTTTGTGATCTGTATTGATAGTGAGATAGTCTTTTGGATTGATCACACCATTGAGTCTTGGTGGACGTTTTGAACCAACTAATGTGGTTCATCCTCAGGACAAAGGTGAAAAAATCAATCTTCACTATTAATAATGTTTTTTGTCAATCAAATTGGGGTAATTTTTCACTCTTATCAAATGGTTTAATTATCTTTAACAATTTAAATTCAAATGGAATAAA
>APFE031336970.1:8251-28891 GCA_000404065.3 Pinus taeda | reverse complement strand
TAGGTGTCTCAACTCTATAAGTCTAACTCTGCTTCGAAGTTACACCAAATTAGTTTTTACATAAGAGGCAGGTATTGGGTACTAGGCACCAATGCAGCATATTACACTTGTTTTAAGATATTGTGTAAATATAATAAATAATAGTGGAGGTAAAACAAACATAAAAAAGGTACCATTTTAAAAGATTTTAGTGTTGTTATTATATTAATATAGTTTTTAGTGAATTTTCATTATAATTAAAAATGTAGGTAATTACAAGGGTTTTTAAACTTACTTTGAAAAAGTTCATAATTATGGTACTTATGTTGATAAGACACTACAAACTGTACTAATATGCATTAATGTTTCAAAAAACTAACATTAAGCATACACATATGAAATATTGTAATTGCCTTGCTGCATATTTAAAATATTGAAGACATGGACAATTTTATTCTAACATGCTACATAGTAGTGAGTACCTGCCGTCTAATTTAAATATAGCTAAATTAAAATAAAATACCATGAAACTTTGGCAAAATAGAAATCTATATAAATACATATAGAAACTCGAAACAAAATCTAAAAAAGAAGAAGAAGTAAATTTGGAAAATTAGAAAAAAAAAAACTTACAATCACATGTTTAATATAATATAAAGCAAAATACATAAATATAAAAAACCTTAAATAAAATAACATTAAGCTAAACACTTTAATAAAGCAATATAAAACTTAATACTATAAACATAGGAAATATTAAATAAAGTAACATGGAGTTTGACACTTTAATTGTCCTAGAAGTTTTTCATCAATCATATAATATTGACCTGGCATATATGTACGTGTCTAAATTGGAGAAATTATTTTCCAGTAATTTCTGTCATCCTAACTTATTTTATTTGTTGCGGTGTAAATATTCAATCATAAATAATAAAGTCGGTGTGAATGTTCAATTACAACTAGTAAAGTTATTTATAATTTTTCATAAAGTCAACTTTTTGTATATATAATATTTTGTTTTATTAGACCACTTTGTCTTGTCATCAAAGTATGGTTGTCTCAAAGAATACATTTCTAAATGGTAGTTTTTTGTATGATAACGGATGGTTGAGATTTTTGTACCGCACCACAACGATGGTGGGTTGATTATAAAATTGTGCTGCAAATATATTGATGATGGATTTGACGACATCGTGGTATCATACCTACAATTTTATGATTGTTATTTGTATTTGTTAACATTTTTATTGTCAAACAAAAATATCACATTAAGATTTATTTCAAATAGAGTGCATAGTTTTTTTTATTTTATTATAGGCAGAACACTTTATAATTTCATAGTTTACTCAGTGTTGTATTTTATATTTTAGTGACTTTACATAACAATAATAGTAAAAAATAAATACTATTTTATAAATTTAGGTAAAATATAAATTTAAAAACATTTAAAAAATCAATTTTCATCAACTTTTGGCTTCACAATTAATGCAAATTTGGAATTGGAATTCGAATGCGAAGACGTGTTTTGAATTCAAAATTCAAGTAAGGTCTGTGAATTTGAAATTCCACAAATGTTTGAGGTGTTTTTGTTGGAAAATTATCATATTGATATTTACGCTTATTTTATATTTGTAAGTCATAGACAAAGTATTTTGAAATTCCAACGCTGCTTGGGTTGGTTCAGATAGAAAAGTGTGTTGCTAATAATGACACCTAGGAAAAAAATTGTGGAAAATTGCAATCTTGGAAAAAATGGAATGTATCACATGCGAATGGAGTACAAGAAAAATGGATATGTATTAGTAGATTTAATGCCTTGGAATCAGATACGTTGGAGATCTTGAATTCAAAAATTTGTTGTTTCCATCAAGCCATTCATTGCACATTCTATGTATGTAACCACACACTTCTCATTTGGTTGATTTTGAGATAATAGTGCGAAAGGATTCTTCCCAGTGCAATCACTTAAAAATGTGGGGGCCAACCAATTGTAAAACATGATTCACTCAACCATGACGGAATGCCTAAATTCATTTTGACATTAGCTCTGGTTAACTTTTTTCAATGCTTTCACTATTGTCACACTATGAGTGGTAATTAAAATTAAGTGAGGATATTTTTATAATTTCAACATTTTGATTAATTTCTATTGAGAGATTTTAGTCTCATTGAAATATATATATTATATATATATATAATATAATATATATATATTATATATATATATATATATATATATATATATATATATTGTAAGTTGAGGAGAGTCCATTCTATTATATTACTTCGGATTGAAGCCATTACATATCCATGGTGGCCTCAACCCGCCCCAAGGGGAAACCGGGTCTGTTGGCCACCTTAGGTTCTTGACATCCATCCATAAATCGAAAATTCTAATTTTTTTTGTCCATGCAAGATATGCTAAACAATCATAAAAACTATTACATTTCCTCCTATGCATAATAAAATCAAACTAAGTTCTAGAGCTCGCTTTTAACTGTAACAAAACTATCTTTTATCCTCAACAAAACTGCATCACTCATACCCATGTCCTCAGATGTTTCCCTCGGTTTTCTTCTGACCATCCTCTTCATTTGTACCCATGTTGCTCTTCTTAATTTGCCGCTGAATTTCATCCAGTTTCTTATCCTGCATCATCACGGTAATCTGAATGTTTTTCAGTTCTCTCCTCAGATTAGGAATTCCCTGAGATAATTCAACCATTTCTACAGCCACTTGCTCCATGGCTTTAGCCAGCAGTTGCTTCATCACCCAATAAACATGCAAGGCTTGTTTATACAATGTCATACGCCCTCTTGTGTTTCCTGGATCAGGAAGTAAGTATTCCCAATCATCCATCTCTGAGCCTGATTGAGCCTGGGCTGCTTCTTCCTCCAGATGTTGGATGATTCTTTTGATATCCTTATTTTTATTTTCACAGTATGCTTGCTCAGCATACTGTATCCTTTTCTCCAAAGATTTCCGATACTTCCTGGCTGTAGACACCTCCTGTTTCTCCACTGGTCGCCCTCTTCCTCTGCCGCAGCGTCCTCGCCCCTTGCTTGATCTTCCTCTCCCCCTGTAGCAGCCTCCACGTCCCCGACCCTTCACGCCCGAGGTGCTGCCGAATTCGTCATCATCTTCCTTCCCCGCATTTCGCCTTCCACCCTGTTGTCCCTCTTCAGGCGTTTCATCTTCTGCTATACCCTCATCTTTCCTGGCCTTCTTTTTTTGCTGCTCGGGTCCTTCCGGATCGGAGTCAAACATCTCCACGTCGTCTTCCGAGTCCGACTGGATTGTCTGATACTAATATTCATCGACACCGTCCACAGGTTCCTTCCCTTTCTTCCCCGAGCTACGTAGACCTCCAATCTCCTCTTTTGCCTCCGCTCTCATTCTTCTCCTGGTTGCCATCTGAGTTCTTCCTTCACCGCTATCTGTCTCCTCTCTCTGTCCTCTCTGCTCTCCTCTGTTTCCATCTGATTCCTCTACCACCCTTCCCCTTATCACGCTCTCTGCAATATCATTTATCGCTTGCCACACCTCGTTTTGCTTTCCTTCCTTGTTATCATTCTTCTGCGCCTGATCCTCATTACCCCTCGCTCGTTCCTCCTGTCACTGCCTTTCGCATGATAACCCGCCTCTCCTCGCCTCCTTTCTGCACCATCGTACCTCCATTCGTTTTCATCCGTCTTACCTCCATCACCTCTGATCTTCATTACTACCTCGTCGTCCTTTGTCGGGATGATATCCCTGCCTCTACTCGTCCTGTTAACCGTCATCATTACCCTGACCCCCTTTGCCTTGTCATCGCTCCTGCCCTGACCTGTTCTTATTGCTCGATTCGCCACCATTCTCACCCCAATCGGGGGGAAATTTTTTTATTTTTTAAAAATAAATTAATAACCCAAATAAATATTTGATAAGTGTGAAAGTTATTTACTTTAATAATAATAATAATAAAGTTAACAACAACCACTTACTTTCAAAATAGTGAGCTATATTTATACACACTACCTATTTCCATTAAATGACCATTCCCATTAACAATTAACCACTAAATTATGTGAAAATAAAAAAATATATAAAGTTCAATTCATTTTTCTATAAATAATTTTGTTTAAATAATAATACTCATGTAATCCAAATTCAAACATAATAAGAGTCATGATTATTCACATTAAAAATGATTTAATAAAAAAATATATAAAGTTCAATTCATTTTTCTATAAATAATTTTGTTTAAATAATAATGCTCATGTAATCCAAATTCAAACATAGTAGGAGTCATGATTATTCACATTAAAAATGATTTAAGAAAGATGATCGTCTCACTTAATTGACCATTATATTTTGTGAAACCAAAAATATAAAAACTCATTTTAAGATAGATATATATATAGTTGAAATTTATGCAAAATCTAAAATTTGTCAGATGGTAAATATATTATTTTTAATGCCGGGAAAAAACAGAACTTTGACGCAAAGGTAGGTGGCCAGTGTGATTGGATTGAGCGTCACATTCAAAATCCTTTTTCCACCAAAATTCACGAGGATGACTTGTCATGTGGATAAAGCGTTCACGACTGGGCATTTGAAAGATGTGCTTAATATGTTAGGCTCTCACATTTTTCATATCTCTTTATCCTATACGGACTACTCTTCTAGAATTTTGATCTAAATTTTAGTGTGAAGATAAATTAGTGAAGGTTATAGATTATGTTATAAAATATAATTTAAAAAATAAAAATAAAAATGGTATGATATTAGATATTAGATAAGAGTATATTGGTTATTATTGTTATTATTCTAAAATAAGAGGTAAATAGGAATGTTTCAAGTAAATTAATTTAAATATGGTTTAAAAATAATAAATTTCAGTTGATAATATTTAATTTTGGATAATTTTCCAAAAAAAATTATTACAAAAATATATGATCAATGTAAAATTGAATCCAATATATCTTAAGTATAAGAAATATAATAATATACTATCAATGTAATATATATATTAGGTTGGAGCAGTCCACTAAAGCGGAGGAATTGCCCAAATGACCAATGAGGACG
The DNA here is from genome assembly GCA_000404065.3 of Pinus taeda. Taxonomy (NCBI): domain Eukaryota; kingdom Viridiplantae; phylum Streptophyta; class Pinopsida; order Pinales; family Pinaceae; genus Pinus; species Pinus taeda. Next base: position 23,845 of record APFE031336970.1, on the reverse strand, counting down.
AGGAATTGCCCAAATGACCACTTTGAATCCAGGCAAAAAATTCAACAAAGCTTGCATAAACAATTTGAGAAAAAAAAACCATTTTGGTTAGACTACCGCTATTATATTCATTCATTGGTATATATTTTATATGTTATGAAGCTCCATAGTGCATCTTATATATCCCCACGGTGAGTGATGATAGAGACATTAGGTCAAAACCATGATTGCTACACCCCGGATCGTAGGTCATCTAGCTGGCCAGACGTTCTCATCACAACAAGCGTACAGAAGGTTAAACTCTCAGGTGTTGTGGGCATTTACAGTTTGGACGAAGTTGTACGAGGCACCTTATAGAATAATGATTACAGACAATCATGATTTGAAGGCTCTCCACATTTGGTTGGAAATGCCAAGCTCCGCACGAAAGTGGTATTCTTGCTCAAATAAGTCTTTGCATTTTGGAAAGTGGCACCAACAATCTGCTTCTGCGCATGGTCATGCACTTATCAAGTAACAATGCCAGTTTTCTTCATAGCTTATTTGCATCCCTGGGTCGGCCCTTCTATGGGCATCCACCAGTTGTCCCAGGCCTGGAGCATTGGAATCGCACTGAATTTGTCCCTGACTTCTTTCCCCAGCCAAATTTTACCTGGTTTTTCTGGGGCATAAGGGGACTGACTCGTTGCATGTTGATAATTTTCTTATCAAGGCGCGTTTTCATGCAGAATTTTGATTCTTAGATTGTCTCAATAGTCTCCCCTCCCATCTTCGCAATGGTGTCTGGTGTCGGGTTTAGTTTTGGTGACAAAACTCTTGAGGCACTCCCCAATCACGGGCTGGTGGCAATTCAAAGTTGGTGTTGGGCTGATGGGATCAGTCAAGACAAGTATGGAGGCTCGAGATCTCTAGCAGAATACTTAGCATCTCACTGGGTAAGGTGTCAGCTTCTGATCTTCTTCTGGGAACCCTCAGTGACTTTGAATTTCAGTGTAGGCGGAACGTTGCTCGTGGTGCTCGAACTTAATATTTTTATTATAATATTGATTTTTGTATTTTAAGTATTGTTTTGGGTATCATTATTGTATAGATGTGTTGTATCATTGAAACAAACATATCAATTAATTACACTTTCATCAATTATAATAATGTAAATTATCTATATATTTAATTAGCAATATAACATTTTATGATAATTATCTATATATTTAATTAGCAATATAACATTTTATGATAATGCAAATGTAATAGCATATTCATTTTATTATGTAAAAATAAGAGACTTTTTGTTATACAAAATGGGATAGATAAATATTCATGATATTCAAAATATAAATAAATAATAAGTATAGTTATTGGTGACATGTCATCTTCCAACTAAAATAATATATCCACATTTGATCTAGCTTGTACAAGGAATAAAATGAAATGCAAGAAAGTTTAATATATAGAGAAATAACATAATATTGTAGAACACCAACTGGGTAGAGTGGTGGTAGTTATTTTTGAATAGAGAGAGATGGCGGCTATATGCTTTCACAAAAGCTAGTACAAGAGGCCAAAAGAATGACCTTTGAGAGAACCCTAGAGGTCCAAACAACCTAACCCTAAAATATGAAACACCAAAAGGATTGTGGGCCCCGAGGTGGTTAGTTGGTACATCAACTTCCCAAGGGGCACAACTTTTGCATACAATATCTATTTGGGATGCTTGATAGCTCATTGGAAAAAATTTATCTAAGTACTATAATTTTTTACTATGACCACAAATTTTTATGACATCTCCTAGCCCACCAAATTGCCAAAAAAACATTGTTTAGGGCCTCAAAACAACCCTAGAAGTTTGGGACCCAAAAATCATAGAAAAAGTTGTCAAGAAGATAAAGAATTGTTGAGACAATAGAAGAGGTGGGTGGCTAACAATATCCACATGGATAATTCCTCCCCCCTTAAAAAGCAATTATCTCCATTGTGTCAAGTTCCCTCATCAAATAGGGAAACATTTGCTGAATTTGGCTCTTGGTGAGCCACTTGCCTTGGTGAAGAAGTTTCTACGCTTTGACAACCCAATAAAGTTGTATGTGTTATTGGTGGGTATCCTTTATTTTGTTTCCAAGATCCGGTCCACTATAACATGTTCAATGCAATAAGGATTAAGTTTTGTTGGGCCAATTGCTCGATTGCCTCTGAGGTGTCCAACAGAGGTGGAAATTATGGTCGAAGCAACTACACATTAAACACTAGGTGCAAGCCAAGGAAAGGGGGAATGCTCAATTAAAAATAATTTGACCCATAGCCTTTATGACTGTGTAAGACCCATATTGAAGTGGCATGAGCTTCTTATGGGGGCTTGTGAGGATTTTTTTTCCATAAATGTAACCACACCTTATCATCAACCTGAAGCTCATTATGATCCTTATGTTGTTCATGTTGTTGTGTGTACTTGGCATTAGCTTTTTGCAGCGTATGATGTACCTAATTTTGGAGGTGTTGGATCCATTCAAAAGATTTGGTTGGCCAATCTACCTCAACCTAAGCACAAGAGGAATTTATCAGTGAAGATGCAATGGGCATAGTTACATCAATTAGGGCCAATGGTTGGAACCCCACACAAACCCGGAAACGATTGTGGCCAAAATGGTTGTGGAGAGCTATATTATAGCTATATTGAACATATGGAAGGCTTGCATCCCATGTGTGTAGATGATTAGACTTGTACATGTGCAAGATATACACAATCATCCTATTGGCTACTTCTATTTTTCCATCTGATTGGGGAAGAAAGGGAGTTGATTTGGTCAACTAGGTATCCATGAGAGACCATAGGCTAGACCAAAAGGTGCTAAGGAACTTATTGTCTCCATCTCAAATAATGGTCTGAGGTAGACCAAACATGTTCAAAAAAGAGTTTAGCGGTGGCTTCAAATGTGATACTCTTCTTACATGGTGCCAAAATGGCCATCTTAGAGAACTTGTCGACATCCATAAACACACAATCATTACCATGCTTGGTGGATGGAAAACTTGACCTATAATCCATCGAGACTGACTCCCAGGGCTTATCTCTAGTAGGTAGAGGAGTGTACAACCCCTAGTTCTTGATGGTTGGTTTAGCAATAACATAGGAAGTGCATGACTTGATATACACTAGATATCTTGTCAAATCTTTGGCTAACATAAAGAATTTTGAAGTATTGGTATTGTCTTCTCCGCACCAAATTTCCCTACCACCTCAATATAATGTGCCTCCCAAATCATCTTGGCACACTCACTTAAGGAACATAAAGGTGGCCTATGGAGCACAAAAGTGCATCCTAGAGGTGGAATTCTAGAACTTGCTTACATGCGATACACATATGGTATGCGGCAACGAAGTCATAGTCATTGTTGTATAATCATGGTCACCCAGAGATCTCTTCCCCATAAGAGTCAAGAATTGTGGCTAGCACCAAAACTAGGGGGTCGACTAAGGTTGTCTATGACATGATTGATGCTACCCTTCTTATATTTTATGTTCAAATGGAATCAGTGAAGGTATGTGGATCATTTTTTTTTTTTATGAAAATCATTCTGTAACTTTCCTTTTGTTTGAATAAATTGCAGAGGCTTGTGACTAGTGTAGATGATCATCTCCTCCCCCAAAATATAATGCTTCCATTTTCAGTAAACCTGCATATTAGAGTACATTTCTTTATCATAGGTGGGGTATCTTTGGACAATATCAGAGAGTGTTGTAGTGTGATAGGCCACCAAATGTCCTTAATGAGTGAGGACTATATCAACAGCATAGTTAGAGACATTTGTCTCAATTTCAAATAATTATTGCAGGTCTAGGAGGGTGAGAAATGTTGTACACTAAAGGCAGTGTTTTATATCCTTGAATGCTTTATATTGTGACTTAGACTGGGAAAAATTTGTTTCTAATCCACCCTCCATCACTTGAATTGAGGACCGAGTGATATAAGAGAACCCCAACACGAACCTTCGATAGAATTTAGCAAGGCCCAAACAGATACAGAGCTTTGTTAAAGTCATCAGGCTGGCTAATACCAAATGACTTGGATCTTGGTTGGGTCCACATGCACCCCATGTTAATCCACACTATATCCCAAGTATTAAATTCTCTACATGCAAAATGAGCATTATCTAGATTGGCATACAACTTTTGTTGTTGTAGGGTGCTCAAGACCTATTAAATGTGTTGTAATTGTTCCTCCCATGTTCTATTGAAGATGAGGATGACATCCAATATATAGCCACAAAATATTTTGTGATGGCCAAAGGATATCATCCATTATCCTCATGAACATTGCTAGAGCATTAGCCAAGCCAAATTCCATAACCAACCACTCAAAAATGTCATATTTAGATTTAAATATCATCCTCCATACATCAGTTTGTTCAATTAGAACCTGGTGATATCTTGACTTCAAGTCAATATTACTAAATAAGTTAGCACATTTAAGTTGGTCAAGAATATCGCCAATCCTAAGGATCAGGTTTATGTTCTTGACAATTATTTTGTTAGGGTTATATAATAAAAGAGTGTCTATGTCCCATACTTCTTCTACACTAACACAATTGAAATCCCACAAGGTGAGGAGCTCGATCAAATGTGGCCCTTTTTAATGAGCTGATGAATTTGAAATTTTATTTCCTCATTCTACAAGAGAGAGCATCTATATATTGGGCCATTAGGTAAAAATCACCAAGTATAATGTAAATTGAGTCCTTGACCTGGTAGTGTAGAGGCACCCCCATAGGCGGAGCGAAGATATCTTTGTATGTGTCTACAATATAGTCCACTTACTTATGTTTTGTATATATGCCTCATGCGAAGGTTATGGTGGTTACAATGACCTTCCTTTCACATTTTGACCAAACCATGAAAAAAACAATTTTTTTAGTCTGAGAGATTACTTTTTTGCATTATTTTGTTGAGATCAATGAAATTGCAGTAGTTGAGACTACCTCTATTATCCTGTCGAGCTTAACTCTAAGAGTAACAATGACACTATGGGGACAAGACTCATAAACAACATGGAATTTCCATGTATAAGGTTGTCCTAAAACGACATCACAAACTTCAACTGGGTCAACATTGCTACATCACATAACACCCCATCTTTGAAGAGATCGATGTTATATGACAACTGGCACTACAAGTTGGCACATATGTCTTGTCCATGGCTCAACCAACTAATCGTGTATCGTTGGGGATGTGGCATTGTTGGTAGCTCCTCAATATCTTGATGACCTCATATGGTACCAATTTCTTTTGGCTCTCGCTATCAACGATGAAATGGAGTAGTGTTCCCTTCACCCACATCTATGAACGGAAGAGGTGTTTCCCTTATTCAAGCTTCTCTAGATGTTCTAGTTGGATCTTTGTGGTAGTGATAGTAGCATTGGGTTCTACATCGATGATTTCTTTTTCCTTTATCCCATTCTAAATGAAAATCAAAGTCAAATTATATTTCCTTTTCTTTAAGCTCCACCAAAAATGATTGTTTCGAGTGACATTCATTACTATTGTGCGAGGGGATTTTGTGGAACCCACACCACTTTCTAATGTTGTTTTTCAACTTCCCATTACCCTTCCTCACCCACGAATTGGGTTATTTGTATTGAGGTTGGCTCTCCTTTCTATGTCCCTTATTTTCTAATTTAGGACCACTTTCTTTGGGTTTCTATTGTAGTGAATTTGTAGGTATGAACTCTCTCTTATTTCACTACTTCAATTTCTACTCAAAATTGACAACATATTGATAAGTTGCTCCCAGTGAAGAGATGTCTGGTAATTCCATCTCTGTTTGGATGTACCTATGTAGGCCATTATAGTACTTCAAGACTAGGTGTCACTTGGAGTCTTTAATACCCATCTTTGAGCACAAGGTATGGAAATTATTGGCGTACTCCAACATTATCTGATCTCTCTCATGTCGCATAGTTGTCCATATCATTTACTAGTCATCATAGCTCCCTACAAGGTATAATTACTCCTTAAGGGCATAAAAAAAAAAGTGACCCAAGTTGGTCATACATTGAACATCACAAACTCATCATTGTTGTGTCTCTCCCAGTAACCTTCACACCAATATTTGACATGGGGAATGAATTTGAGTAGCACAAAGGTGATCATCTCATTGTTAAAAAAAAATTGGACATAGTAATAATCCTCTAACAAATTTAACCATTTCCCTAAAGCATCAAAATTTATTTGTCCTTCTAATAAGGGAATATCAAATTTAACTTGTACCCTAAAGGATGTCACACCTTGAAATTTTCCACTTATTGAAGGTGCGTCGATCGTCATTAGAAATTGTTGAAGGATTTGAGTGAAATTTTCCATCATGTCATTACTCCGTCATGTGATTTATTCCTTGAGAAACAACTTGAGAGGATCTCCTGCTCCATCCTATCTCTTTTCTTTCACCATGGTAGTTTTCTTGGGTTTGCAAGCGTTATTGTTCCCAAGTAAAACTAGATCGAGACCCACCTCCTTGTACCCTAACCCTTTTGGGGACATGCACTGAGAAACAACAAGAAGCATATTGCTTTGATACCACTGGTTCAGGTTGTACAATGAATGGAATGAGATGTAAGAAATTAACTAGAACACATACAAGGAAATAAACCAAAATTACAATAATATGGTGAAAACCCAACTTCTATTAGTAAATGAAATAGAAAAATATTGTAGAATGCAAACTAGCTAGAATGGTGGTAGCTATCTCTAAATAGAGAGAGGTGGTGGTAATGTACATTGGTAAAAGCTATTATAAGAGGCCAAAAGAATCACCTTTTAGAATAAAGAGAGAATCCTAGAGGTCCATAAACTTAACCATAGAAGATGACTCTTCCAAAAGGTTTAAGACACCTGAGGTGGTTAGTTGGTATATCAACTTCCCAGGGGCACAACGTTTGCATGCACTATTTGTTTGGGGTGCACAATAGCTCATTGGAAAGAAATATTTGAGGTATATAATTTTTTAATAGATCAAAGGCATACCACAATTATCCTTGGCCCCATAAATTTCCAAAATACATAATTTTGGGACCCATAACTCATAGAAGAAAATACCAATAAGATAAAGAACTGTGGAGATAGTGGAAGAGGTGGATGACTATCGATATCCACCTAGATATACATCAAACATCATTTTCATGGATAAACATTCCAAAATATACAATATGTAACATTTAACTTTGATTAAAAATCATTTACACAAACTATTATTAGTATCTTCATTACTCACATAGTGTATTGTACTTGGGTTATTTGGAATGTTTTGTTGATTGGCTTGAGTTTGAAATTATGTCTCTCCATCTTCCATCTACAAAGATATAAATAAAATGTCAAGAGTATGTATTAATTTGTTGTAAGTTATACATGATTGTGTAAATCAAAATGAGTACCATATCATCGATTTCTCCATAAATAATACATGTTTTTTCTCTGAATTGGATCAACAAAGAGACAATTAGTCATTGGTGTAGGCTCTATGATGATAAACACATGTAAGGTTTGAGGATATGGATGAGGAACATATAGGATTGTTTTCATGAAGGGCCCCATGTTATTATGGTCGATGTCCACCCCAACATTAATATCACATTGTAAGGCTAGCATTGGAATGTAAAATTAGAAGGAAAAGTTTGTATGTGTGTGTGTTAAAAAAAATGTATGAGACTTCTCCTCAAATGTAATAAAGAGAAAAGAAAAGAGATTAAAAACAATCTTAGGGAAGCTAATGTTATACCCCGTATTGATCCTGAAATTCTAAATGTAAATGTAAATGTGATACTTAAGTTGGTGAGTTGGTACATGACAATTAGGCTTGTGATCCAGGTTATGTTGGGGCCCACATGCATATGTGTATAAGCTTGTTGGGCCTGCAGGCCAATGTACAAATATGTTTTGAGGACTAAGGACTGTCTCATTTAGGTTGAAGAGCCTATGTGCTAAAAGTCATGTGAGCCTAGAAAATTTAACATGTAAACACATAAATGTTAATAAATAAGGGACATGGCTAGAAACTAGGGGACGAAAAGAATATGGGGCACTAGGACTCCATGAAAGTAAAGGTGAGGGGGCTAGAGGTTAGCAAAGGGCGGAAGGTAGGAAAATTTTATTTTATTTCTAACCAATGTTATAAAGGTAAAGTGGGTTGATCATAAAATGTATTCTAATATTATAATGTATTCTTATAATATAAAGTAAGAAGCACCATGTTGATGAAAGGGGGGGTGATGACTCAATCAAATGTTATCAAGATGACTATGGTGCTAGCTTGAGAAGAGCCAAAGGATGTATATATATTATACATTGAGGATCCTAGGTGGGTCTAGGTATGAGTGTACTTCTCCTTAGGTTGCCTTGGGGAAGGTTTAAGCCCTAGAGGGAAAAGTATAAGGGCAAGTGTCCCTATGTGGGGCTTGGAGGACACCTAGGGACCCCTAAGGGTAGTTAAAACTCCTAAAATACATAGGGCTCACAAACTCCCTTATTAGCCTAAGTTGGAAACCTTGAAAGGATAGTGGCACGACCCGATGGATTGTGGTTATAGAGAAGAAGATGCATTACCTTGGGTTGTATAGGCTAATCGGGAATGCGATAACGTAGGTTTTAATGTTTGGATTTGATACCTTAGCTCTTATTATGTTTTGTATTGGTTATGTATTGTAACTAGCTCCAACTCGGGGGTAACCCCCTTCTAAGAGAGTTAGAGAAATGGAATCTATGGTTGGGAGGAACATCCAAGGTCTGCAGTCGATTAGTGGTTTTTATAAGATAAGCATTATAAATATGCTTGTTAATGTGCCTAATATTGTGTATACTCTATTGTATACATGTTTCTTATGGTTATTTATCTTGCACCTATAATTATGATGTTTTTGTTATATTATATGTTATTGCATGGTTATGGCATCAATGTCAGAGTTTGGCGGCATTGCCCCAACCTGGTGGTTTGGGGGTGTTACACCTGATCTTCTAATTATCTCCTAGTTAAGCCATCCTTTTATATACCAATTCTTTACAAAGGAAGAGCGTTTCTTTGTAAAAGAGTGGAGGAAATGTTGCAAACATTTCCATGTGAAGCATGAAGATGAATTAGAACCCTAGAAATTTGAATGCTTTAAACATATGCATCACATTATGCTTCCTAACATTTGTAGCATTGTTGCTTACTAATTAAGATAGAGTGTCATTATCTAAATAGTCTGACTTCAAAACCTACTACACTTCCTCGCATTTCTAGCAATGTAGCTTATTATTTAAGACAAAGTGTCATTATCTAAATAGTCTGACCTCAAAACCTACTACTTAGTCCAAAAATTTAAGATATGTTAAATAAATTAAATCTTATATATTTGTTAAAGTAGTATAATTATTTTGTATTTAGGATAATTCTATTGAACTATTAGGAACTCTTCTTAGTTTTGCGACTTTGAGCCTCTTTGATTCACCTTGTTGAGTCCAGCGACCTTGATCATATTTGCCCGGTTGACCCCTTCAACACTTCTATGTCCCTCCTTTCGCATTGATTTCCCCCTGTTTTCCACTGTTGCAATGCCTTCTTGACTGCTAATTCTAGTCTCTTTCTCGTTGACTTTTGGTTTTTTGGTCTATTGGGCCTTGCTCAGGCTGGGTGATCAATCATGAATAATTCATCCTCCCCCTCTCTACTAGACCAAGAGATCACAACCTTCAACTCCCTGGTCTCTAATTGCCTAATGTTCTAAATGCTTCGTCCTCTCGGTTTGTCAAAAAGCTAGACGAGATTTCAAAAGTTGAGATCTTTGCTTATGAGGCCCAGCTTTGTGCTCTTAAACTAGCTAATCAAGTCTTAGTGGGACAATTTTTGGGTTTGTGTCCCTCTCCCAGATCTTTCTTCTGATGGGTCTTGAACAACTAGAAACCCTTGATTAATGGTGAAGTCACCTCTTGCTTATGTGACAAGGGTTTATTCATCTTTTTCTTTGAAAATAAATGGGATCGAGATTTGATTTTTCAGGATGGTCCGTACTTCATGGGGGTGCAGGGGATTTATTTGAATCATTGGATTCCCAACTTCAATCTGGACTGTGATGTTCCCTCCAATGTTCCTATTTGGGTGAAGCTAACCTTCCCCTCCACCCCTTCACTATTGGAATGATGCCACCTTCAGGAGTATTGGTAATGATCTAGGGAAATACATCAATTGTGCAAAACCCCACAATGTACTTTTCTCCTGTGCTAGAATTTGTGTAGAAGAAAATATGGACAAAGGTTTACCAACTACAATAAACCTCAACTTGGATAGTTGGATGTATATAAAAGAGGTGGATTATGATTAACTCCTGTTCAAATGCAAAATATGCCATGATTATGGCCACTTTGCTAGAAATTGACCCAAAAATCTAGAATATCCAAAAAAGCAAGGGGATTCTAGAGATGAGTGGCAACAAGCCAAAAGGAAGAAATGATCCCACAAGTAGCGACCTCCCTCAAATAAAAAGTAGGTGAAAGCTCCCCAAAAGGAATCTGTGTCAATTTCCCCCAAGAATAAATCTGATGAAAGCGAGGGAGGGATGAGAAAACCAACTAACCATGGAGTTTCTAGCATCAGGTTCGACGTCCTAGCCAATGAAGAGGAAGAAGGGGAGATTCCCCATCAAATCCCTTCAACCTCAGATCTTCCTATTAATCTGTCATATCCCCGAGGTCTTGCAGAGGAAAAAACTAAGGCAAAATATAGTGAAGGACCTGAATCTACACGAGATGAATCATCAAAAGAAGACAAATACTTGAGAAAAAGTTGATGGGAAGTATAATTTACCTTTATTTTGAAAGTTCAGTTGATGGGAAGTCGAAATCAGAAAAAGTTATAGAGAAAGAGCGTCGAACTCATCAAGCTGACATAAAACCAAATAGAGAAATTAGGATTGAACAAATATAAAAGGAGAAAGAGCTTGGCCATCAGCCCATTCTCAAAAACATTCAAATGGGAGACATGGGAGGCAAGGGAAATAAAATAAGTTTTGGCACTACCCCACCCAAGGGGACCTCTCATCCATAAGGTAAGTAATGATAGCCCTCTCTTGGAACTCTACTATAGGATACCAAACTAGAGGAACAAGAAATATTAGCTCAACAACTCCAATTGTGGAATGGCAGTGGCATCGCCTCAATCAGTGCCAAAGGGGTATTTGGAGGTTTTTGTACTGTTTGGGATCCATCCCAGGTCCAACTACTCAACTCCCTAAAAAATGTCCATTAGCATGCAACCTATTTTCTCGACCTCTCCTCAAATCGAGTATGTTTTGTTGGTAACATTTATATGCCAGTCCATTTTTGGGAAAGATGAGAATTATGGGCCTGCCTTCAAGGCCTTGGAGACTCTAAGTACGGGCCTTTTAGTGCTTTTGGTGGAGATTTCAATACCACATTGCACAGCTAGGAGAAAAAAGGGGGATCGCCTGTCAGAGATCCCTTCCAAGAGCAAATGGAGGAATTTATTTCTCGGTCCAATTTAATGGACATTAAACCTTATAGTCTTAAATATACCTGGAACAATAAGAGAGTTGGCCCAAATCATGTTGTTGCCATACTGGACCACTTCCTCATCTTTGATGATTTTTAGTGTTTTAATATCTCCATTAAATATTCTATTCTTCCCTGCAATTGCTATGATCATTGCCCTATTAGACTTGACTTGTCCCCCCACCGCAATTATGGCACTATCCCATTTAAATTCAACCCTTTATGGATTCAACACCTAGATTTTCATGATATGGTTGATCAATCTTGGCTCCCTTGATCGGAGGGCAGCCAAATTCATATCTGCGAAAGAAAGATAAAATGACTTAAAGCTTGTATCGAATGATGAGCGAGATCCTCACAGCCTACTAGATAAGAAGTTATTCAAGAACTGGAATAGAAAATCAGTGTCCTCCGCTATTCCATGAAAGCACAACCTACGTCGGTTGTAATGTTGAACCATTGATAAATACCACTCTTTTTTGAAACAAGAGGAAGACTATTGGAGACTAAAGTCTAGGAGTGTGTGGTTCAAGGTGAGAGTGAGAAATATTAAATTTTTTCACAAGCAAGCTAAAAATCATGAGAGAAACAATACAATATAGTAAACTATGGTAATATAGATGCGATTAATGGACCATTTTGCTAAATAAATTTTGCTTATATATTAATTTCCTCATCTAATTAGAATTGGAATAATCTCGAATCCCTAGGAAATTGGTGGGTAGGGAGCCCGTGGCATGAATTTAATTTTTTTAATTTATTAAAAGTCAATGCAACCACAAACTCTGTAGCATATGTTGAGCATATTCCCATACCAAGCATATGTTGAGCATATTCCCTTGAGAATCAATCTATCTTGTCAATAAAAAAATAAAAATAAAAAGTCAACAAATCTTTATCTACCTTAAATTGAAATTTATAACAAATATTTCATGGAAGTTAAATCTTTAACATCCAACTAATAATTATTAATATCTATTTCAAAAGCCTATATAATTATTCATTATTACTTCTTACCTAAACGTACCTATTTCAACTCACCGTGCATATAAACTCTTCTGGAATTCTTAATTTTTATTTTTAACTCGAATATTGGGGAATATGCTTTGTCTAGAGCGTTGTGATTTCACCTCGTACTATCCTATTGCGCGTTACAAAATAATTAATAAATATTTTAATAATGAAATTGAAACTGTTTCGTGCCTTCCCCATTCTATTTGTTTTCCTAAGAGTTTGCCTGCCCTTTAGCAGTGTTGTTCTCACCTGCATTGTAGTCTTTCTGTTAGTGTGTTTCTTGGCGTAGAAAGATACAATGTAGAAAGCAGTTCAGGCGCTCAAAGTCTTCTTATATATATATATGCTTTGTTCTTCCTTGCCTTTGGCTACCCATTTTTCTTTGCTTTATGTGAATCAATTTCATGAATCTCAATTCAAGTTCAGAGTTACCTTTCCCTTGAGCAATGGGATATGATGGAATCGAAAGCAGTGACCCTTGCTCAAATCCTTATCCGTCCTTGAACAGAGCAGTTTAATGGGCACTGATATAAGAATATTTATATAGACTCTGCCTAGAATTGTCATAACATATATCAGATCTATACTACAAAAACTAAGTTCCGCTGCAAATTTGATACAACAGGCATATTAAAACTGTGATTACCGGGACAAAGACTTTTGTACAAAAACTAAGTTCACGACAAAATTGACTGACCATGAAAAATCACAACACTAATCACTGAGATATGGACCTCCGTGCAGAAAAATGACTGAGCAAGTTAAAGAGATAGAAGTTGATGGTGGGAGGGAACCGGTAATCTCCCTCTCCATTAGAGATGATTGTCTTGAATTTTTTCCACAATGATAACACTTTCATCTTCTACCAGGCTTCTTTTGGATAAGGCATTTGCCCTGCAGTTCAACTTTCTATGGATATGTTGGAAAGTGAGATGTTGCAAGTGCTATTTCAGAAATATGATTCTCTCCTTCCAACAAAGAAGATCTATAGCTTTGAGTTGATATCTTCCTGGGAGCCACCAACCACACATTGAGAGTCTTTTTGCACATGAATTGAAACCACTTTCAAGGGTGCAAAAACTAGAAGAAAAATCTAACAAGCTAATACCTCTACTTTTGTATTGGAACCCAGTTCCATATTCAGATAAATCTGTATCAAGATTTTTCCAAAGAGATAAATAGCAACACCACCACCGCAGACTCCATTCTGCTGAGCTCCATCGAAAAAACTTGAGTTGTCCACAGAGAAATCCAAGGGAGAGGCTATAATGCGTTGCCATATGGGATTATTTGGTTTCAAATAATCATGGAAAAATCCGAGAATATGTGGAAGGATCTTTTGGATGCTAACAGGTTGATTTTCAAAAACCAGTTTATTACGAGTTTTTCAAATGGCCCCAGCCACATAAATTGGAAGGAACTTTGCCCCAAGCCACATAAATTGGAAGGAACTTATGAATCCCCGTATTTTTGTCCCACTAGAGTAAGAAAGTCTCCAAATAGCTCATTGGACCAGAAACCCGAAGGTTGAGTTTTAGGATGACTTCCTGCAATAAAGCTTATGCAAAAACATTGGAAAAATAAATGCTCAACTGATTTAGGCTCTTGTTTTTTAAAGAAAAAAATCTTCATAGTATTATATTGAGTGAGTATAATTAGAGCAAAAGATACAACATAGATCAAAACTTTCCTGCTTGTCAGCCCGTGAGGTCATAATCATATGAACAGATCTAGAAATCTCACTAGCACATGAAGACATAAAAACATGCAGACATATACCCTAAGGAGATCAAAATGTCATCGAAACAAAAACATAGCACCGTTTCAGTCTCTTCCTGGACAGATGTCAGAATACATATAAAAAGGATTTAACTGGTAACAAAAAAGCAGATAGGTAAGGAGAGAAGATCATATTCCAGGGATGGAAAAATCCTGAATGTAGCAAGAACGGTCTCCCTTGGAAACCATCAAAGACCAATAACCCTGCTCTAAAGACAACCCTTTCTTTGACAGACGATCAGCTTGAGCATTTTGGGAGCGGTAGATGTAGTGAATTGAGCACTGTTCCATATTGTTACAGAAATACATAATCCTGTCCAACCACCCTGCCAAATAAAGACAGGATTCAGACCCTTGTTTACATAGATCACAAGCGTTCCACCCCAAGAAACCACACTTGGAAAGATTTTCCCAAGTTAGAATTTTGTTTACATAGAGCACAAGCGTTCCACCCCAAGAAACAATTTTGTTTTCTAGCGTCAACCAAAGGAATCATTTGAGCTTTGGAGGAATGTTCCAAATCTAAAAAAATTATTCCACCATTTAACCTATGAGACCATATTTTATTCTGAGCTAGCTGAGCTTAGTCGAGATTTGGCTGATTGGATTCGTTTTCCATACAATGGCATCTTTCCTGTCATTAGGAATGAGACAACTCTGAGAAAATTTTAGGGTGAATCCCTCCCACTCCATTGCCAGATTGCCCTGCAGATCCAAGTCCACAGAGGACTTCCATTTTTCATTAAAATTTCTCCCCGGAACCTGGCGTGACTAAAACATGACTCAACCTTGATATGACATCTGAATTAAGTTGATTAAATAGGTCCTGTGACAATTTTTAAAAAGTTGTTCCTGCAATGAATGGTTCCATTCCAATCTTGATGTTGTTACCATCACCGGGGTTCCACACTAGCCATATTTTTATCCAAGGTCGCCACGTAATTGTTCTTACTTATCTGCGTGGAAAACAGCCCACATTTATCATGTGACATTTACATTTTTACAAATGCAAATCCATAATAGGAATGGATTCCTGTAACGGGAACCTGACCTCTTTTTTTTTTAACCACGGGGTAAGTCGGTAACCTGACCATATTAGAATCTGTTTTGGAGATAATCCAGAATATCCTCAATTCTAGGGGCTTTGACCCAAATAAGTGAGGTTGGATTGTTCGTTGCAATTCGAGAACATGAAGCTGGAATCATTAGTAATTGTCTCACTATTTTATAATTAAACTTAAAAATTTAAACAATCTTGTATCATTTTTTTTTTTTAATTTTTTTTAATATAAATT
>APFE031336954.1:0-12492 GCA_000404065.3 Pinus taeda | reverse complement strand
TCATTCAAATAAAGCAGCAGTTGTACATGCAGATGCAGAAACTCAGTCTGCACTTCCCAAGCCCATCATCAGACCTTGGGAACAACTTGTCCACAACAAGCACAGAACTGGTCTTGGATATGACAAGGACTTGTCCTTTCATATTCCAGACTACTCGAAGCCCATTCAATTTCAGAGTGCTGGATTCATTCATGACAGTTCACCTGCTCCTCATGACAGTTCACTGTTAGCTGTTCCAAATTCTGCCCCTCTTCCACAACAACAACGGCAACAACAACAAAAAATTGTAAAATGCCAACACTGTGACCGAGTTGGCCATCTGAAAGATCACTGTTTTGATCTTCATCCATGTAAGCACTATCATAAAGCTAGCCATTCTTCACACAGATGCTTCAAAAATAAATGTCTTGCAAGAACAAAAATTCATCTTGGATGGATCGCTTCTTGGCAATGGGCATCAACAGCCAAGAAGATATTCCAAATGCATGTTAGAACTTGTTCTAGAGTATTGAACAGCCTTGCATTTGAATTTTCTGCATCATCTCTCCTTGTATCTGACAGGGGGGGAAATGATGGTCATCTACAAGCTTCAAAGTCACATTAAGTGAGCCTAAGCCACAACCTGCCACACTTGTTTCAGAGTTGTAGCCAGAAACAAATATGCCCGTGAACATGCCTTCAGTTGGAAATCTCAGACACTTCCTCTAGCAGAAGACTTCAGCTTCTTGCCAGTTTCAGAAGAATTCCAGGGACAAAATTGAGAACACTTCCTCTAGCAGAAGACTCCAGCTTCTTGCCAATTTTGGAAGAGTTCCAGGAATTGCATTAAGCATTCCAGAGTTGTTGGTCATCCTTAAACCATCAAAAGTTGAGACTTCCCTTTTCAGGTTGAAGTTCTCCCTTTTATGTGGGGTGAGACCTCCCTTTCATGGTTGAAGGTTTCCCTCTTCAAAACAAGAGGAGCACTTCCTCTAGCAGAAGACTTCAATTTCTTGCCAGTTTTGGAAGAGTTCTAGGAACTACACTAAGTGTTCCAGTGTTGGTGGTCATCCTAAAACCACCACCCTTTATACCAACATTTCATAGAGAAAACTCAGCCTAGTGCTGCCATGCATTTTTGCACATTTTGTATTAGAGCTCTCTTCTTGGACTCATACATAACCCTTCGGATTAAGGGGGGGAATGTTGGACACCTAATCCTCAATGGGTTAGTGTGGAAGCCGAATAGACAAAGTAATCCAAGAGACCTTTGGATGTGGAACCCAGCGGCCACAACAATGTACTTTAAATGTATATCTCTTGTTAATAAAAATTGTAATCTCCTGATTTATCATTCATATTGTTCTTGCTCCCATGTGTGTTTAACAGTATCCTCCAAATGAGATGCAGGGATCTGGCATCCCTTCTTAAAATTATTTTTCAATTACATGGATGTTATCTCTCTAATGGATACCAACCTAGGAATATCCCTCATCATCAATACAATTGAAAAACTTAATTTAATAATGAAGTATTGTATGGTGATTTTCCAACAAATTAATGCCAATCAAGAAATCATAAGCACCCAATGGACTTACATTCAAGTCAATTGTTTTTTTGAGCCCAACCATTTCAATTGGGATATCTCTAATTAATTTTGTAACCTTTCTCTTCATACCTGTAGCTAGTTGGACTAACCAAGGTTTGGAATATTTAACTTTCTTCAAAATAAAATTTTCAACCATATTCACATTAATATAATGATGGTTCACTCCAAAATCAATTATAATAGAAATGGGCTAATTGCTTAGCCTACCTTCAACCCCTATCATGTGAGCTTGATTCTCCACTTATCGATTATCCAAGGTTGCTTAAATTATAGGCATGCTTGTGCATAGTTTTGCATAGTTCTCACCTTCTCTTTTTTATGAGGATAATATTTGAACCAATGATCTCCTTTATAACTGCAACATTTAATAGGTAAAGTAAAAATCCATTTGCTAGAACAATTGCTTTCTTTTGGCGGGTTATAGGCTTGGGTTGCCTTTTGGCCCATTTGAAAGTTATTATTAAAGTGTGAGGGGTTGTAACCCTTATTTCTTTGCCCCAATTGATTCCCATTTTCATTTCCCAAAGCCTTGTGTAGAACGAATCTATTTTTACTCTGCTTGCACAACTATATTGACTTTCACACGACTACCTCCAAGGTTTTGGGTTCATCATATTTCAGCTTATCAGCATAAACATATGGAAGTCTAGTTATGTATCTTTGTATTTTAAACTTTTTTTCCTTAATAAATTTAACATACCTTAGTACCTATATAAATTCCTGATGATGGTTCTCCATGGTCATATTTCCCAATTGAATATCAAAAAATTCATGCATTTTCGTCTCATAGCAGTGTTCAGATAAGTACTTCTTCTAGAAATACTCCTTGAAATTCTTACAGGTAATTTGTCTTTTATCCAAAAAATTTATTGCTTTGAGTTATTCTCACCAGAGGTTAGCTTTTCCCTTCAAATGGTATACAACAATTTTGGATTCTAAATTTGAGGAATAATTGAACAACTGAAGATACTTTCTCAACTCTAGCAACAAGGTTTCTACTTCTTCTTCTTTATTGTTCTTTCCATTAAAGGTGTGTGTCTTAATTTTTCGCAGTTCCCCTTACAATTTTTCTTTGTCGTATTTCCTTCTTGACTTTCTTACTGGTGACAAACTAGGGTTGTTTTTGCACTAAGATGTGGAATAGGCCCTTTCATTGGTCCTCCTTCTTGTGTGGTGATGTGGTGGATCATGACTTCTAGAGTGTCTCGAACTTCCAGTGCCCCTCTCTCTAGCTATAGAACCATGCTCATTGGCTAATCTTGACTCAGTTAGCTGGCTGAATTCTCTCTAAATTTTGTGTTGACTATGTAGAATTTGGCTATTAATCTATTGATACCCCTTAATCAACTTTTCATTGTTAGCCTTGTAGCTTAGCACTTCCAATTCTAGACATTTGATGAAATATTCCAAATCCTCATTCATCGTTGGCTCTATCCCATGACTATTAGATTTAGTTTCATTATTCCTTAGTCTTATATTTGCAGCCTTAAGTCCTTCCTCATCACCATAAGGCCCTTGGGCATGTTCTAGACTCCTATCTACCATTAGGAAATTTTCCTAGTATTCCACCTGTAGTGTTTCTTGCAAATTCCTCCCAAATATCTTGCGAAATTTGAAAATATGGGTTTATTGGGTCCTTCTCCTTGTTAATATATTTCTATTGATTATCTACTTGTGTTATTATGATACTCGAGCTGAAAATTAAGCATTCAGAAAGTTTGCAACATGTTTAACTATTCGGGCCACTAAAAATTCCTCTAACTTTCTTTTAAATGTTTCGCAGAAATTTTGGCCTTAGACCAAATTTCATGGTAGATGGTTGTCTCATGCCTGGAAGTATCTTCCAATGGCTGGTCACATCCGTAATTCACGAATTATGGGCTGCAACTTATGGCCTCCAAAAATTTATTTATTTTTCCCCAATTTTTCCATGCGTCAAATTTTAGTTTCAAATTGTTGTTAAGAGTCTTACACTATCTTTAATTTCTCTTGTAACTAAATATACTTTGTTTCCCATAGATTCCCTTTCTACCTTATTTTAGTATCCAGGATTATCTTCCCTTCTCATGCTTCCTTCAACTTCTCATTGGAAGCAACCTAATTCTTCTAGCCACTTTTAAACATGGCCAATATGAAATCTTCTCCCTTTTCAAAAGCCCCCCAAGTGTCCCTTTTTTTGTATAACTTTTTAAACTATATGACCTTTTATATATTAAGGTTTTTTTTATTAATATTATTATATTAATGATTAGATGTAATACAAAATTATCCCACAGGGTGTAGCTCAATTAACAATTTGCCTTGTTTGAATTTAAATTTTAAAGAATGAATTCAAAGCTCAAATCCCTGTGGGTAGATCAACTAAAAAAATTAAAGACAAATTTAATAATAAATAATTCATTATAAATGGGGCCCGCCCAAAATTATAATTAATAAATTGAAATAATCAAATATCTATTATAAACAATATATAACAAAATTAACAATATAATAAAAACAATATGAGAAAATATAATAAAACCCTTAACAATATATATTTTAAAATAAAAAGATTAAATTGTTTTCTTAACAGTATTTTACCACCTTTATAAACATTATATTATTAAATAAAACCGATTAAACTATCGACCCCACCCCATGATATATATAATTATATATATATATATATAATATATATATATATATATATATATATATATATATATTATATATATATATATATATATATATATAAGTAAAAGGAATTGTCGGGGTCTTCTTGCGGGCCCCTCCATGAGTTTCCTATTCTCCACAAACCCCACGACGTCTGATAGTTTGGTGGGGCACTCACTACATCAGTGATTTTAATTAATTAATAAACCTAACCCCACAATTAAAATACGATATGGTTGACAATGAAGTTTCCTTCGGGCTCCAACCTAGTGTGGATGTTAATGGAATGATATGAACCTGAAAGGATCTGATGGTCGAGATCACACCCATCCAATGGTTGCTATAATATTCGGGCCCATACTTGTTCAACTTTTTATAAGAATCCTAGTTTCTCAGGATTCGAGGTTTCGCTGACTCATCGAGTTTTGCTTCTCGCTGGCATAAAACGAAATGTTCTCTCCCTCTTCCTTCGACATTCACACTATCATCTAGGCTCGATGTCATTGATCCTTCATGGCTTGATAATATTATTACTTCTATGACCCTTTTCATCACCCTATACATGTGATAATCCTTTAACCACCGTATAGTGGGTGTGGCACCACTACACTTTTTCTTTTCACCAATACTACAGCGTATCGACTATGCCTAACTTCAACACTTAGTCAATTTTCTAATCAAGTGTTACCAATGCAACATAATAACATTTAACTTCAATTATATTTCATCATCATTATGCAATGGATATCAATAATCATATAAGTATACACATGCTTATACTTAGGAGAAGAAAATCCCATAAATTATTCCTGTGTCAATAATAAGACAATCTTCAATAATATACAATGTGTATAATTTACAATTTGTTGCTAAGTCGTAGCCACCACCACCAACCTGAACACTTACACAATTTTCCAAATTCGTGCCCCAACCCTGTAGAAGAAACTTCTGTTGTCTCCACCGTTGGAAACCCCAAACTAGTTGTTGGAAAAACACACACTACACCCATTCAACTATGCCAAACTCATGTCTGCAGCCTGCACATTGTCTACCCATCGAACCATGTACCTGTGCTACCACAATGCTCTACCACGGCCTAAACGACCCAACAATTTTCTGACTTCAATCCATGTAGGTGATCCAGGTGTATATTGGTGGCCACCCACAAATTCCACTTGGACCCCCACCACTATTTCTTTTAGTTTCCTTAATTGTAGCACACTTTACTATTTTTAGTAGTTTTTTAGGTCCAAAACATTCAGAGCCATTTTGAGTCCCTAAACGACGTTTTTTTGGCACTCTACTACCAATGATTTTTTGGGAAAATAATTTTCTCGTTGTAGTCCTCAGAGAGATATTTCTAACGGGGTATCATGCACATCAAACGGAGATAATATGACCAATTTGTGACCTCGGGAAGTTGGTTGTCCAACTAACCCCAACGAGGCCCATAAACTCTTGGAGTTACATCTCGTCGGGTTAGGGTTTTGGTTGTTTAGGATTTTCTCTTATTATTCAATAATAAAAAGGCCCGTGAACCTCATTGTAACATAGTTTAGAGGCATGTAGCCACCACATCTCTTCTCAGAGATAAGCTACCATTGCTCGAGCTAGTCTTATTTCCATTATGTTTGTAAGCATATTTCAGTATTTGATATTAATGAAATGAAGTGTTATTTCTACTACATATTTGTATTTATGGTTATATATGTAATTCGTTATGTTCCTATTTAAATACAAATCAATGGTATCAGATCGGTCTACTCTTCTTTGTTTTTCTTTGCATGTCCCCAACAAGGTCAGGATATAAGGAGTTAGGGCTCGAACTAGTCGAACCTTTGCAGGATGAGCCTCACAAATCCTGACGACCTCCCATGGTGGATGAAAAGAAAGACAAGGGGGAAGGAGATCCTATTAAAATCTTGCTTGAAGAAGCCCTCGAGCGACAAAGGAACACGATGGTGGACAACTTTGTCCAGATCCTTCAACACCTACACAATTGTGACGCATCTATTTCTGGCAGCTACTCTCGAAGCGCCACACCCTTTAAGGTACAAGTTAACTTTTACATTCCCATATTTGAGGGTTAGATAGATGCAAACATTGTAGATAGATGGTTAAATATGCTAGAAGGATATTTTTCCATTCATGATTATTCCAGACAGGAAAAGATTACTTTTGCACTTCTCAAACCAGCCCCCCATGTCAAGGACAGGTGGGAAACCTACTGTGAGCAAAAGGATGAAAGTATGAACTCACTATTTTCAGCCACACCCACTTGGAACTCATTCCGAGATGACATCAAGGAGCAATACTAGCCTGTCGGGAACTATGAGGATAAATACATAAAGTGGACAACACTGCAACAGTGAAGGGACCAAGATGTGCCGAAGTTTACCAATGTTTTTCATACCCTTTGAACGAAGTTGGGTATCAAGGATTCTAAGAAGAATTTGGTTCTTAAGTACCATGGCTGCCTGCACAGGTACATCCAGGATGAGATGGAATTGTTGGAAATCTCCTCACTTGGCATGACATACTGATATGTCGTTAAGATCAATCAAAATTTTAAATAGAAGAAGCAAGACTTTGGATCTGTGAGTCTGAAGCAAGGGAAAGGTGCCTCCAAATTGTAGACCAAAGGACAAATCCAAGGTGGGGCAGCCCAAGACAACCCGCCAAAGCCATAAGAAAAGAACAACACCATGAAGCCAAAGAAGGACAGGGGAAAGTGGTCTGAGTTCCATAAGAGCTCCACTCACAACATAAGTGAGTGTCGGGCCAAGTTGTCATCGGTGGCCAAGCTAAAGGGTTCAGAATCAGATGCATGTTCCAACTTTGAGTGAGAACCCAACAAGGGGAATGACAAAGGGAAGTAGATTATCAATGTGGAGCCCAACGCCACTGTTTGTACCATGAAGATCCAGAGGGAGGAACCAGAAGATCTAGAGGAGGAGGAGTGCCTCTTCCACTCCAAGATGTGGGTAAAGGGTTACTTGCTACAATTCATTGTCGATAGTGGGAGCCAAAATAAGCTCATTTTGGTAGAGGTCGTGAAGCGGCTGGGCTTACAGGCCACAACACATCCACAAAATTACACCATTAGGTGGCTTCACCAAGGACAGGACCTTCATGTGAGCCAGCAGTGCCACCTTCCATACAACATCAAGCCCTTCATGGATGAGGTATTATGTGACGTTTCTCCCCTTGATGTTTGTGATGTATTATTAGGCCAACCATACTTATGGAAAAGAAATGTTGTGTATGAATAAAGGCCTCGTGTTGTTATTGTTATTTTGGGAAATAAGTTGTACAAGAGACCAGAGTTAGCACTACCTACCGCCATCTCTTTGGTTATTGCAAAGCAATGTAGTAAGATCATATCCAATATGGGAATTCTGTTTTCCTGATGATACGCCCTCAGCAAAAGAAGAAGATGATGGCCATGACCTCCAAGTAGGACCCCTCCGCACAACAAAAATAGATGGACAATGTTGTGGAGGAGTACGAAGACATCGTCACCTCCCCCGCAGGGGTGCCTCTGCACTGTCAGGTCAAGTACTCCATTGATCTGACCCTAGGTGCGCCACTGCCCAATGGAACAACCTATCGACACTCCATTCTTGAGAACGACAAAATGAAGAGACAGATTTAGGAGCTACTACAAAAAGGTCACATCCGTCTAAGTTCATCGCCCTGTGGGAGCTCGATCATGTTGGTGCAGAAGAAGGATGGGACTTGGAGACTCTGTATTGACTATTGGGCGCAGAACAAGATCACTGTCTGGAATAGGTACCTGATCTCATGGATTGATGACCTTCTGGACCAACTGAAGGGGGGAAATATTTCAGCAAGAACGACTTGAAATAAGGATATCACCAGCTACCAATCGAACCTTTTGATGTGCTAAATACTACCTTCAAAGCCAATAAGGGCCTTTTCAAATGGTTGGTTATGCCTTTCAGGTTGATGAATGCTTGTGCAACCTTCATGAGGCTAATGGATGACATCTTCTAGCCATTCACCAACTCATTTGTAGTGGTATAGTTGGATGACATCCTAATCTTTAGCTAGAGTTGGGAAGAGCACCTCCACCACATCATATAGGTTCTCCAAACACTACAGCAACACAAGATATGTGCCAATTTGGAGAAATGAACTTTTGGCATGACCCAAGTTTAGTATCTGGGATACATTATTGATGAACAGGGGGTGCATGTGGATCCAACCAAGATTCAAGTCATTCAATATTGGCCATCTCCAACCACTCTGATAGAGCTCTATGGCTTTCTGGGTCTTTCCAATTTCTATCACAGGTTCATGTTGGGATTCTCTCATATCACTTGGCTGTTGAGTCAAGTCACCAAGGGAGGAGCGAAAGAAAAATTATTTTGGTCTGAATCTGAATAGAAGGCATTCACAAAGTTGAAACATTGCCTTTGCTCTACGCCAGTGCTCACACTACCAAATTTGAAACAGCCATTTGAGATTGCGACAGATGGCTCTGACTATGCTGTTGGGGCATTCCTTACTCAACAGGGGCATCTAATGGCATATCATAGTGACACACTTTCAAAAATAGTCCGAAAGTATCCCACTTATGACAAAGAGATGTATTCCATTGTGCAGGCCTATCGACAATGGAAGAATTACATTTTGGGGAAGGAAACGATCATCCACACAGACCATTGGCCCCTGCAGTTCATATAGACACAAGGGAAGTTTCAAAATGATCACCAAAAAAAATGGTCCAGATACATGCAACAGTTGCATTTGAATATCAAGTGTAAGAAGGGCAACACCAATAATGTTGCATATTTCCTCAACCGACCACTGATCATGGAATTAACTACTGTGCTCAACTCTTGTGGGCATGAGACTTCTGATTGGCCACTTCTCTCCAAAAGTGACCCAGAATTCGGCCACACATACCAGACGCTCTTGGAGGGTTAGAAAGTTCTAGATTTTCACCTCCAGGATGCCGTATTATGCCACCTGGGACACCTTTGTGTTCCTTCAAGTGAGCGTGCCAAGATGATTTGGAAAGCACACTATAGTCATTCCATTGGGAATTTCGGGGTCGAGAAAACAGTGGTAGTACTACAGAATTATTTCTATTGGATAAATCTTTGACACGATGTTGGGAAGTACATAATATCCTGCACTGCCAAAGCCATTTCCAAACTGACCATCAAGAAGCAAGACCTCTATACTCTGTTGCCTACCCCTAGTTGACCTTGGGAATCCATCTCCATGGATTACATGTCGGATCTTCCTTATACTAAGCATGGCAATGACTGTGTTTTTGTGGTCGTTGATAGATTCTTGAAGATGGCCATTATGGTTGTGTGCAAGAAGAATATCACATCAGAAGCCACTGCTAAACTCTTTTTAAAACAAGTGTGGGTACACTTTGGGATCCCACAGTCTATCATCTTAGATCAGGATAGAAAGCTCCTCAATTAATTTTGGTCCAGTCTCTAGTCGATGCTAGACACCAAGCTCACTAAGTCCACTACTTTCCATCCTCAAATTGATGGCCAGATAGAGGTCATCAACAAGATGATTGTACACATTCTACGCATGTACAACTTAAAGAATCCATGTACATGGGATGAGAGCCTCCCTTATGTCTAACATAGCTATAACCTGACTCTCCACAACTAGACAGGCCATAACCCTTTTCAGGTGGGCTTGGGATTCTAGCCACTATGTCCCATTGATGTGGCCATGCCATTTGGAGCTACTCAGAAAGATTCAGCTCATGTCTAGTCTAAAATTGATAAGGAAAACAACTTCATTGAGCACATCCAACATATCTGCTAGTAGGTTCATGACATTATGGAGAAATCAAATGCCAAGTACAAGCAACGACATGATCAACATCAGGTGCCACACAAGTTTCAGGTGGGCGACAAATTCTAGTTGCATTTGCAAAAGGAACTTCTTACCGGAGCTTATTGGAAACTTAGACCACTCTGATATGGTCCTTACACCATTACCAAGGCTATGGGAAACAATAAATTTGAGCTTAGCATTCCCCCATGCCTTGGTCTATGCCCAGTGTTCAATGTGGATGCCTTCAACCATACTTCTCGCCATTACTAAACAGATTAAACATTGCAGAACAACTCACACCTACATAGTTAAATCCAGATTGCATGGAACAAACTACAACTGATCAGATCATGGAAATGTAGATCAAGGACACTCACTAGTAGAACATCCAACTGTATCGAGTTGTCAAAGAAGGCCAACTCCTTCACCAGGGCAAGTGGCTCACCAGGGACCAAGTTCAGCAGAAGTTTCCTCATCTCATGGAGGAACTCAACGCAATGGGTACCATTGCTTCCTAAGGGGGGAGGAATGATCCAGGTGGATATTGGTGGCCACCTACCATTTCCACTTGGACCCCCACCATTGTTTCTTTCATTTTTTCAGTTTCCTTAATTGTAGCACAATTTACTATTTTTAGCAGTTTTTCGGGTCTTAAACTTTTGACGCTGTTTTGAGGCCCTAAACAACGTTTTTTTGGAAATCTACCACCAGTGGTTTTTAAAAAAATCATATTTTCCATTGTAGTCCTCAGAGATATATTTCTAACAGGGTATCATGCCCATCAAAAAGAGATAATATGACTAGGTTGCCACCTGAGGAAGTTGGTTATCCAACTAACCCAACGGGGCCCATAAACTCTTGGTGTTACATCTCCTAGGGTTAGGGTTTTGGTTATTTAGGGTTTTTTCTTATTGTTCAATAATAAAAAGTCCCTTGAGCCTCATTGTAACACATCTCAGAGGCATGTAGCCGCCACATCACTTCTTAGAGATAAGCTACCATTGCTTGAGCTAGTATTATTTTCATTTTGTTTGTAAGCATATTTCAGTATTTGATATTAATGAAATGAAGTGTTATTTCTACTTTATCTTTGTATTTATGGTTATATATGTGATTTGTTGCATTCATGTTTAAATCCAGATCAATAACTGCACCCAAGTCTCAACCTTCTGCTGAACTATCCAGACCTCCTATTTCCATAGTCCTCCCCTTGGCACGAACACACGGCTTGCACACCGTGTGGCCCATCTTCACAACTCACCCTGCCAACTAAACATGCTACGCCAAAATGTGACTTGGCCTTCCTGCAACATAGACTTTGGCTCCTATCCCGCGACCTTCTCTTTATGCCTCCCTCACTACTCCTTTATATGCGATCTCTTTTAGAGCAAGTTCGTTGATGATCCAAGTGATCACACTCTTCTCTAATATATAACCATCACATAACACGGAAATGCTCCAAACGACATGATCTTTTAATCATCCGTTCAAGGTTTGGCTCCATGTCTAATTATAGGTCAGCTTGCCCACTGCCATAGCGTTGGCCCAACCCAAGTATACATCGTGTTGACCTTTGACATATAAGTCAACCAACACTTCACCATTGTGTTTGATCGTGCCTCTCGAGTCGGCTCGTGCCACTTGCTCGCCCGTCCTCCACACGAATGTTAATATGATTGTGTTGCATGTATCAGGCGGTCGCCCACCTAAGCACCCAACTCAGTGTAGGTTTTAACCCCATACAGAAATTACCTGCATATGAATTCTAATAAAGAATGCGAGAGCATAACACATAAAACACATATACACAGAGATTTTCCCACTGGATCCCAAAGCCGGGACTACCAGCTTGATTTTTCATTATGTTCCTTTCAATAATACAATACATATTTATACATGTCAAAGCATCCAATACCATGGACTGAAAACCATTGCGTCCAATACCATGGACCGAAAACCATCGCATCCAAAAAAGATGTGCGAAAATCATGCAAAAAACCACAGGTGGGTCTTCCCAACCTAACATAGGGTCCAAAATCAAAATTTTCCGGGGCATTGCCTCGAACCCCATAAAGTGGGGTTATGAGTGCCCTTCAAACCCCCTGTTAACTACTAGGAAAGAAGATAACACAACCCAACATTCTCCCACTTGTTGTTTTCTTTCCACATGGGACCACAAGAGAGCTTAGTCATTTTCCCAACCCTGAAATGCCCATTGTCTGTCTACACCAAGAGAACTTCTCAGAGCTCAAAAATTTTGTCAATGCATCTGCAGTATTCTTCAAAGTGTCCACCTTTACCAACAACACCTTTTTGTCTTCTATCATATCCCTCACAAAGTGATACTGAACATCAATGTGCTTTGTCTTTGAATGATAAGTAGGGTTCTTTGCCAAGAAAATTGCACTTTGGCT
>APFE031336952.1:1770-18973 GCA_000404065.3 Pinus taeda | reverse complement strand
GATTATAATAAACTTTAAACATGGTTAAAATTATTATAAATAAAATAATTAATTAATTAAAAATATAAAAAAAAAATATTAAAATTTTTAAAGCCCACTTCATCTTCTTGAAATCAAAATATCTTAACACTACTGAGCTCTTCTTCTATCATCATTCAGTGATGATGGATCCCTGTTGGGATTTTAAGTGTTGACAAGTATGAATATTAAGTTCGATACACCGATATTCAACTGGAAAGAAATGAACCACATATGCCTGAAATCCAAAATTTTATTTCAATTTAGTCATTCAAATAAAGATGAATGATATTATTTTCCAATATTAATAATAAATAAACCTTCATATTTTATATGAGCTATTTTGTAACTAAAAAGAGCATCGAGAGAGTATTTAGATTCTCATAATTGTTGTTTGTTGAGAAGAATTGTTGTTTTCATTGTTTATGATTGTAGTTTAAAAATTAGACTTATGTCCCGAATACAAGTTTTTGCGAATGAATTTTTTTGATACATATATTCTAAAAATCTCACGAAATGCTGTAAGCGTCCTCTTTTGAATAAAATGCAAGTTTCTATTATCAAGAATTAGCTTATTTTTTTTATCTCCCTTTCAAACAATTTGATTCCAATGGTTCATGCCCACTTCTGGAAGAGGCTTTTTCCTCAGTTGTAACATTAATATTGTGTTTTTCTATTGACATTATTTCTTGTTAGATTAATTTCGAGGTTGAATGTTTACTTGATAACCACAATATTTCTTTATAGAGATTGTTGTTCAGTAAGTTAGTTGGAATTCAGTGTCACTATAAATTTTTTCCCTACATGTTATAACTATATCATTGCTATTCTTGCAATAGTATAATATCTCTTCATGTGACCTATTTCTTTTCATTACTTAGAATATAGTTTTGTATTGTTTTTTCTTGAGCTCAGATATTATTTTTCCCTAAGTAGATACTTAATAGTATATTTATTTCTTTATTGTTTCCTATTAGATAGTAATTATAGTTTAATGTTTGTAGATCATTTCTAGGAAGTACTAGTTGCTTGTGGGTCAAATCGTTGAATTTGTTTCCAGTTAAACTATTGATTCCTTTAGTATTGTTCCTTTGGTCATTGCTTTAGTGAACTAGTAATAATTCCTCTTACTCAAACTTTGCAAAAGACCTTCAAATAGAAGATGAAACCCCACGTTAATAGTTCGATATGTGGTAGTTAGCTTTTCATTTAGATAAATTAATTGTCCCAACAATTATCTAGGATCTAATCTAGGTGATGAAACTAAAATCATAGCCATGGGAACGAAAGCGATAGCTTTTGATGCAAGTACTAATTCTTCTAGTAAGCCTATTGAATCTCAAAATGATTACGAAAGAATTCAGATTTTCACTATGGGGGTCATTACAAAACATATGAAGGTTCATACATTGCTCGATAATGGATCCCATGTCAATCTTATATATGAAGAAATTTCCAAGAAACTTAATCTATAAATTCAACTCATACTAAACCTTACCCTTTGGGTTGGGTATGTGACGATGCCGAATTACAAGTGACAAGAAAATGTAAACTAAAATTTTCCATCACTAGTAATTTTATAGATAAGGTAGAGTTTGATGTTGTACCACTTGATATTTTCAAGATTTTTTTAGGGAGTATATAAATGTATGACCAAAAACCATATTCTATTGTCATGAGAATAAATATCATTTTTCTATAGATGGAGTTGAGTATATTGTTAAAGAGCATCACAAGATGTTGAGCTTATCTCTTTTTAGTGTTGGTCAAGTGAAAGGGCTCATAAATGCTGGTATGAATTTTTTGTTATTGTTGATTAAAGCTAAAGATACTACTAAATCTGAAGCTTTCACAGGATGTGACTCTAAACTCAAGCATGAATTGGTTGAAGTTATTAATACTTATACAAAATGTTTCATGAACCTAAATGGCTACCTCCAAAAAGATGATTCCAACATGAGATTCACTTGAAGAACGATGCTCCACTTCCAAAATCGGCATGTATATAATGTCAGTTTTGGAGAAGGCAGAGATCAAGAAGAAAATTCAAGAGCTTCTTGACAAAGTGGTCATCAAGCCTAACACATCTTCTTCTAGGTTTCCTATTGTTTTGGTTGCAAATAAAGATGGTGCATGGAACATGTGTGTGGATTTTCGAGCTTTCAATGAGATTACGGTAAGTAATCATTATCCTCGTCCAGATGATTTGGCAGATTATTTAAATGAAGTTGTTTACTTTACTAAGTTAGATTTGAGCAGCAGTTATCATTAGATAATGGTTGTTGAAGATGATATTTGGAAATATACTTTGAAGACAAAACAAGGTTTGTTTGAATGGTTTGTTATGTTGTTTGGGCTTGGAAATTCATCTTCCACATTGATGAGAGTTATGAATGATGTGCTGTGACCATTCCTTGATGATATTTTGATTTTCAGTAAGAATCATGAAGAGATTTTCAAGAATGTGAAGAAATTTTTAGATGTCTTGAAAAGGGTGAAGTCATATTTGAAGATGTATAAATGTGAATTTAGGAAAATATATTTAGTTTATTTGGGTCATATTGTAGGAGGGAGCTACTTGAAGATTGACCCCTAAAAATTTGATGTCATTGTGAATTGGCCTAAACCCAACAATGTAAGAAATTTGAGGAGGTTTTTGGGAGAAGCCAAATATCGAAGAAAATTTATTGCTAACTTCACACTCATTGTAGGAGCATTACATGCTTTGACAAGTGTGAAACATGTATTTTAGTGGGGAGGCGATAAAGAAAAAAGCCTTCAAAACTTTGAAAGAGAAAATTACTACAACACAAGTTCTAGCACTTCCAGATCTTAAGCAATCATTTGAAATTCAAACTGATGTGGGTGAATATGCTATGGGGGTTGTTTTCATGCAACATGGTAAGCCAATGTGTTATCAATCTGAAACCTTTACCAATACAATAATTAAATATCCAACTTATGATTAAGAGTTGTATGCTATGATTGAAAGCATGACAAAATGGAAGCAGTATTTGATGGGTAAAGAAATAATTATTCATATGGACCATCAACCTTTTCAATATTTACAATCACAAACCAAGCTACAACAAGCTAGACATTTCAGGTGGATGGGTTTCCTACAACAATTTCATTTGGTAATAAGGTATAGGAAAGGTATATGCAAGAAAGTTGCAGACATATTATCAAGGCCTATTATCAATGATTATTTTATTCTTAAGCAAAACT
Source organism: Pinus taeda (assembly GCA_000404065.3). NCBI lineage: Eukaryota > Viridiplantae > Streptophyta > Pinopsida > Pinales > Pinaceae > Pinus > Pinus taeda. Next base: position 15,727 of record APFE031336952.1, on the reverse strand, counting down.
CAATAATGCATGAAAAGTTATATTGAATAGTATGATCATGATGAAGATTTTAAACATGTTTATGAAACTTTGAGTTAAGGAATTCATGTTGAAGAGTTGAATTATCATGTTCATAACAAGTTTTTGTATCATATTGGAAAGTTATTTGTTCTGTAGGGTGAAATATTCAATGTCACAAGGGAAGCCCACACTTCTCTTAACGCTACCCACTTTGGTGTAGGCAAAACAATTGTTCAAATTTAGAGGTATTATTATTGGCCTCGCATGTATGAAATTATTTCAAGATATGTGAAAGGATGTTCTAGGTGTTCTACTACCAAGCGAAGTAATAGGAAATTTGGTTTGTACAGTCAACTTCCTATTCCTTCTCATCCTTGGGAAAGTATTTCTATGGGTTGTTTTTGGAGACTACCAATGTCTAGGAAAAGTCATGATTATCTATATGTTGGTATGGGTCGTTTAAGGAAGATGATTGCGTTGATGCCATGTAAGAAACAAGTTAAAGTTGAATAAACTACAAATATGTGCTTCCAAAATGTATGGGTTCAGTTTAGGTTACCCACTTCTATTATTTATGATCAAGATTCTCGTTTTTTAGGAATTTTGGTCAAGTTTATGGGAACTAATGGACAAAAATTTGAATAAGAGAATTGCATCTCGTCCACAAACTGACAACCATACATAAGTAGTGAAAATTATAGTAGTGCATCTCCTTCGAGGATATTGTGGTAAGAATCCTAAATTTTGGGATGAGATTTTGCATTACATCCAAGATGCCTACAATCATGCTAAGAATTCATCAGCACAAGTACCTCCATTCGAAGCGTTTTCGGGTTATTTTCTGAATTATCCGTTGGATTTCATCTTTGGTAAAGTTATTGCAATATATGAAAATACTGATCTCGACAAATCCAAGCATTTCATTGAACAATTCAACTTCTGCATCAAAGGGTACAAGAAAAACTAGAGAAAAGCAGTGATAAGTACAAATAAATACATGATGAGAATCGAGTTGATCATGATTTCCGAGTGGGAGATCAATTTTGGTTATACATATGCAAGGAAAAGACTACAAGGTGAAGGTAAAGATCTCAAGCTAATTAGACATGGTCCTTTCAAAATCATGGAGAATATTGGTAACAAGGCTTTTCGATTAGATTTTCCACCTCACATGAAAATTTATTTTGTTGTGAATGTGAAGAAATTAAGATTGTATGAGCCTCCAATGATTGATGATCAAGAAGAGAATGTTCAATTTCCATCTATAGAATATTTTTCTCCTGAATATTTAAATGAGTTGCAGGAATACTCAATTATTGACAACAGGATAAAGACTTCAAGAATAGGCAATCTAGAGTATCTTGGAGTGGGATATAATTGTAATAATCCAAGAATATCAAGGTGGATAGAGATTCAGAAAGTGAGGCATCTACACCATCACTTGCATGCTGAGTAAAAATAGACTTTTGGTGGTCCAAAAGCTTTCAATGGGGGGGAATGATCCAGGGGATAAAAAATATGTGCAAAAATGAAATCCCCATACTCTCCCAAAACTAGAGCCAAATCATAGATCTCATAGTTTTCATTCCAATGATGTTTGAATTTCCTGAATTTGAAAACGTATGAGAAAGTTATCGCATTCTATAGTTTTTGAGAAAAAGCTAAAAGTCAACTTAGAGGGTTCAGTGGCCAGACCATACAATGGCATGGTGTTGATGTCAAAAGACTAACTCAGAGCTACGTTCGTTAGACAAGTAATTACCATGAGGACAAGTGGGATATTTCTATCAGAAGATGAATTTGTTTGGGGGGCAACCATAAGCCAACACATGGCCTAGCGAAATGATGCCATGTGGTCCTATGGAAGGCCTCCAAGTGGCCTAAAATTCAGTGCCAAAAAATTAGTTGATTGAATGACAAAACTCCACGAGGTTTGACCCCATGACCTCTCAACTATGGAACATGTTCCGTAACATTGCACCATCAATGGTTCTTATTATAACTATGCAACAAATATATATTTAATGTGGTTATTTTGGTTGTTAGGGGAGGGTTGGGTCGACGAGTGCACCTGACTGATCCAACCCCAAGTTATATATTGTTTATGTTACCATAGGTCTTCGACAAGAGGTGCAGGGTGCATGGCACCTTGCCCACACCAGAAACCTTGGTTTCACTATATAACATGACCATCACAGGGGTTGCACGAGGGGTAGGTGCATGTCACTCTACACGCCCCCAACCCCCAGTCACATTAAATATAACATTATGAATAGGTGTCTGGCCTATGGATCATGCCCCACGATCATATATATGCCATATGAACGACCCAAGGGTGGAACAATAGGGGCACAACCTATTTTATCCACATAACCATTTGATAATTTGCACCCAGCACAGAAGGTTTTGTGGGCTAAAACCACCACCTTGAATTGCAAAAATTTCACCTTGCGAGCCTGCCAAAAAGGAATTTTGTTGACAAGTTTGAAAAGGGGATGTATTTGTAGAATAGTTAGCACAGAAATGGAGGAGACCTAAGTTGGCCATTTTTCAACCTTTTTGAGCCGAAGAAAAGCCTACAAAGTGTTTTTTGGGTGCTCTGGACACAATTGCAGTGTTATTTTTATAATTTAAGCATTGGATGTTGATTAAAATTCAAATTTGAACATATAATATAAATTGTCACTTTTGGAAGCTAGACCTGGACATGTAGCCCAGTAGGAGTGAACTTCATCATCAAATTGTTGTCTTGTGATGTTTTTTGTTGTCTATTTTTCACTATTAAAATCTAAAAATTTTAACTTAGTTTGTGTTCTTTTGCAATATCAATCCATTGCCCATGAGACATAAACTAGCTTGCAAAATTTTACATGGAACATTCAATTTTAAATTTAGACCACTAACCTCTGATTGGAAACTCATGTCATGCTTTAGAGTGTGTTATACACCTAGAAGTTAAGTTATAATGATGGAAATCATCTCAAACATTTTTAAATATAACTTCAACTAAATTATAGATTCCTCTAGGCATCCTTAAAAAAAACATAGACCAAAAAATCTGAAATTTGTACTTTCCTAACTTCAACTATATAATATTATTTATTTTTTCTCAAGAAAAAGCCATAAATTTAATTAATAATAATAAGAGCTAAAGTATGCATGCGCATGTAGTGCTCAAAGAACATAGATGTCTGAGAAGGTCAATATGTTTTGCATATCTATAACAAAAGAAATTATCTGACTATTTAAAACTAGACTAACACAGTTACTACCAATATAAACACCAAATACAACAACATATCATGTAACATTTAAAAACACCATCCATTATCACTTGCAAAGAAAAACGTCCAATATGAAATTGTCTGCATGAAGGAGCCTACAAAAATACAAAGATTACTAGTAAAATTCATCAATAAGCACAACATCAGTCCTCTAGAATCTCCAATTGTAAGCCTTTAAAGAAAGCCATATGAAAGTATTCTCTTAAGGTATCATTTATCTAACAACATGTTTTCCAAACTCCCAAAGCATGTGAAGAACCAACTTTAGAGATCAAATTTTCCTCAGTGTTGTGCTTGTCCTATCTATAGTGACAATAAATTTGGTTAAATGAGTAGTTGAGATGTAAAACCTCCTCAAGGATAGGGCTCAATGTGTGAATGTGACAATGCTGCAAACCATTAAACTAATTTGTTATGATAATCGAATCACCAAAAATATACAAAAAAAACATATTTTTCAATAGCAAGGAGAAGTAATATTTTGAGGTTGAGATGTTATGCGTAGCCATTTGTTCCCCTCACCAAACCACTTTGAAGCTTGAAAAAATGTGAATTTTTGACATATAGTATAGCAACTCCTCCACAAGATCCGTTATCAGGGGACGATCCATCAAAAAAATCCCCAAGGATTATTTTTATCAATCTCCTTAGAAATTATGATTCTTGCAACATAGGAGGCTTCTTCAACAAGAATAATTTCCAAATTAGTTACAACTTTGGTAGCCAACCAATCCATAGCATTAGTTTTGTCTTTAAATATTTCTTTATTCCTTGCATTCCATATACCCCAACAAACAAGAAGAGGAACGTTTGTGAGATGTTTTGGAGTAATTTGATCATGCCAATCCTTCAAGGCTTACCTGAAACCTACCCCCTATGAATTTATGTTAACTCCCAAATGGTTTGTGATGGCATTCCAAAAAGATTCACTAAATGAGAATTAGATAGACAAGTGATATATGGATTCATTAGCATTTTTACATAACATACACTATCCCAAAAGCTTCATACATTGATTTTGTAGATGATGCCATGTCAACACTTTTGATTCCATCATGCACCATAAGAAGATGTGAGTCTTTGACGAGCTATTTAAATTTCCACAACTCCTTCCACCACTGAGAAGATTCGACAAGATATCTATTATAGCATATGAAAAAGTAACCCTTTTTTGTATTATCTTCACCCCATGAGGAATTGACCCACTAGAGAGAATTAGTGTCCTCTTGTATGTAGACATGAGTTGTGTTTAAAGCCAATGTGTGGCGATTCCACGATATGTGAAATTCATCAAGGAGGTTTAATTGTTAATAATTTACACATCCTTGATACAAAATAAATGTTACACAATGATCAATAACTTTATTTACTGTGTTACTTCCATGTGCATGAAGGAGGTTAACTATTTCACAAGGAAAATAGAAGTTGTCTCTACATTCGACGCAAGGGTGCAAACTAATTTTATTTTTTCTTCATTACCAAATTTTCCATGCCAGTCTAGATTCAACCACTAGAAGACGGGACATCACCTATTTCCATATTATGGAAATATTAGATCTTATTCTTTACAGAGAGTGGATCCAATCACCAATTAAGCTAGGATATATGTATTTTTGGTGAGCTATAGTTTTCCAAAAAATCTCTATCGAAATCATCCTCCACCCAACTTTGGTAGAAAACTATTTGATAGGTGATGGAAGGCTTTTTAAACCCCAATATCTCCATCTCTTGGGCAATGAAATACTTTCCAAACTAACTAAGGGAGAAATCCTTCCATCTTTGTTTCCCATCCAAAGAAAATTGCTACAAAATTTTCAAATACATTTCATAACTCCATTAGGTATCCAAGGAAAGGACATCCAAAACATGAGGATGGCTTCTAACACGAATTTAATAAATATTGATATACCTTCTCTTAAAAGCCATTTGAAGCACCATGAATTCACTCTCTTCTCAATATTTGCAATAATCCTTTGCTAATCGTGTTTCCAATAATTATTCTGATTTAGGATGAAATCAAATTATTTTAAACCATATTCAAACTCCAAGGGAAGATACAGGAACAAATTATGAGCATAAGGGACTTCATCCCAAGACATAACATTTGGAGACACAGAGGTTTTCACTCCATTTACCGTTATTCCAATGACCTTCTTAAATAAACCCATCACTTCATTTATTGTAGCCATCTCCCTTCTGATCCCATCATAAAATAACATTACATCATCAATGGATAGTAAATAGGTAACAATTATATTCTAAACGACTAAAACACCATGGACATCCCCTCTTCTTTTAGCATACATCAATAGAATTCTCAATCCCTTGGCAACCTAGAACAAAAGAAGGGGCGAAAGAGGGCAATCTTGCTTGAGCCCACTCTGAGCTTCAAATTAATTCGAATCAAACCCATTTATGAGGACTTCAAAAGATACAATCATCAAATATCTCATCACCCAATTTATAAAAAGGACCTCAAAAATGAAAGTAGTAAGTAGAAGTCTAGCATAAATCCAACTCACCAATCATATGCCTTTGGCAGATCCACCTTGCTCACCATTCCCTTTTTCTTCCACAATTTTATATTGTGGATAATTTCCTAAACAACCTCAATCTCTTCATAAATCTGTCTATCTTTAAGGAAAGAAAATTGTTCACTCGATATACTTTTAGAAAAAAAATCTTTTATATATCTACAATAACCTTTGTAATGCTTTTATATATACAATTACATAGGGAAATGGGTATAAAATCATTAAAGGACCAATGATCATCTAATTTAGGGATTGAGGAAATAAAAGTTGAGTTAAATGAATGGAGGATTTATCCAAGGATTCGTGATTCTTCAATAACTCCAAGGAGCTTGTCTCCTAGAATATCATAGAACCCCATAAAAATCTCCATTGTCCATCCATCTAGGCCAATTATCTTTTAATTTTCAAACCCGTGAAGCACGTTCTGGAGGGCCTACTCCATAATAGGCTTCATCAAATTCTTGTTTTCCTCTTCGCCAAGAAAACAAGGAAATGCTTCCATCGTCGTAATAATTTTTTCAATAGACGGATCTTATGGAACCTTGAAGATATTATTGAAATGCTCCACCCCAAGTTTACCCAAATCCATAAAGGAAAGGGCGCTCACCCTTGCTAGGCTTTCTAGATCCGAATTAGTGTTATGTGCTTTACGATCCTTGGAATAATTCTAAAATAATTTTGATTTTTCATCACCACGTTGGAATCAAATGGAATGACCCTTTTGTGTCCACTCTTCTTCCTTACCACTCAAAATTATCCTCTCTCTTTTTCTAAGAGAAAAATCCTTTCTTTAGTAGCTTCAAATTTATAGCTTCCTCCTTCAAAAAATTTCATCCTATCGAGTTCCATCTCCACATATTTTATTGTTTTTTCATTCTTTCTCTTTTTTTGTGAAATCCATTGAACTGTGGCCTTTTGAACTTCCTTAAAATTTGCAGTAAATTGATCTAATCTTGACCCTGCAAGAGTAGGGTTGTAGGGAGAAACTGCTCAACAACCAACTGTTTATAAGATTTATCCTTTAACCATACATGGTTAAATTTTAATGGGCTTCCACACTTCTTTTCTCCCCTATAAGCTCTAGAAAAACAAGATGATTACCAAATTCCCCACCAATTCCAATCCATTAAATAAATAAAGGCATCTTCTCCATGAGAGATTCTGTAAACAAAAAATGGTTAATCCGTCGGAAATTCTTACTTTAGCTCCTCAACAATTTCTCTTAGTATGCCAATTTTTAACTAGATTTACATCATAGAGATTTCGGGCTTCCAACCGATCCTTAAAATATTCTTATTGAGAATTTACAAGCAAATGAGGACCCCAAACTTCTGAAATTTCCAAAGGGAAATTTAGATCACCTCCAACAATAATATTTTCTTCTTTCATAGATGATCTTGACATCAGATTATCCCATAATTCCACCCTATCTTGGAATGGACTATAAACCTTGAGTACTTTCAATTCCATCCCCAACTCTACAGAATAAATGTCAATTCCAACACCTCCTTAACTATATTTCCAACCCCCAAAGTTTATTGTCAGAAAATTATATCCGACTTAATTGAATTCACTAGACACTTCAAAGCTTGTTTTTTAGATGGGTTGGACAATTCCCTACAATCAAAGCAAAGGAAAATCATGATAAAAGAAGACCATCAGTTTTTCATGCTCTGTGGACCGCTTCCAATAAATATTTGTTTACCATTTGCCATGTCGTGACTAGCTTTGTGCTTTCCCTGATCATGTAAGATTTTTTACCCCTCAGCTTACCCATATATTTGGCTGGAGAAAGTTTTCCCAATCCGCCAACACAACCCATGGTGTCCCCCTTTTGACTTGTGCATTGAAGGTCATATGGAAAAAGACAAGATAAGGAATCTAACTTATCTCTCGCAACAAAGAGTTTTGGGGAAGGGAAATAGGCTGAGGATGAGGGTAGTGTAAAAGAAACCATATCTACAAAAATAAGAGGGGATGATTTCATAAATACATTTGCTATCGGGGGAGAAGTCCTAGAATCCATATCAAGAGAAACAATAGACTAGATTAAATTGTTAACCATAAGTGAGCAAGTGCCATTACCAGTTGTCGAGGGTCTCAGTGAGGGCAAAGTGTCTTCCTATTCCCTCTGCTTGACTTCAACCTCCATTTTCCCAACATTCATGATTTCCTCCTCTGCATCTTTCTCCTTTGGCTCAGATTTCATTGACTTCATATCTGATCAAGGGTCCCGTGTTTACGAAACATTCTATGAGTGATAACCTCCCAACCTAACTCCATTTCGTAGACATTGATACCCAAATTTTGCCAAGAAAGTGATGGGGTACTCTTTGATAATGTGTCATCTCTAATGGCAACAACCACAACAAAATGGATATCCCTCATAATCCAAATATTGGCCATAAGAAGAACCCTTGAAAAAAATAATCCAGAAAACCTTCTAATGGATTCACGTTTACAAGAACCCTAGAAATCAACCTTTTACCATTTCCCTAAAAAGACAAATTTGTATCCATAAATATTCCTAGTCTATTTCCTATGCTTTTGAAGAAATCAATGGTCGAGCGTTGAGGAGAAGCCTAGGCATTCTCACGAAAATTGGAGCAAGATCTATATTTTCTTGACTAGCATCAAACAAGGGGTGCCATTGCTTCTGAATCGCCATAGTCGAATTTATGCTACAATTCCTACGAAGAACTCTAGAAGCATCTTTAGCCCCCGAGAATTCAAACATTAAACACCCATCGGTGGGCGTGCTTACCTTGCACTTCCCCCACCAAACCGCTCCATATTTTTTCCCCACATTACTTCAAATAATCTGGCGAAAATTTTCAAGCTCCACCCGACCCACAATTACCTTTTTAGTCATATCTATAGCCTCATCAAGCAACACATCTACACCTAGAATCAAACTTAGCAACACATCTACACCTAGAATCAAACTTTTGTCCTGTCTTGTTCTTTTTTTTGAGTTAGAGACTTATTTTACAACCTAGCATGAGAGGATATATAATTTTGTATTACTTTTTGAAATAGAAATAAAAAATAAAAATGTGTGAGTAAGATGTTTCAGTTTATAAAAAATTATGTTTTATGATTAAAATGTTTATTTAATTATATATATTCTATATTAAACAAAATCTAAACAGTGAAAAATAACACATAATATCTTGCACGCCTAAGATAATTTGGAAATGGACAAATTTGATCTCTCCACTCATATGTTAAATCAGAGCTTGAAAAGAATATATATTAATTTGTATGTGTTTGAAACCTCCCTCAAATTTCAGATTTCCTTTAGAGTTTGATCCTCAACGGCCAAAAACCCTTGGGTTTGCTCCTGCACAAACCCGAGGAGAGACTCCGCTTCCAACAAAACCTCCTCCGCTTCACCATCCGTCCTCCCACCAACTATATGCCATTGTTCCAGCTCACAATTATGTGAAGCTCAGGTGGAGAATATTTGGGTCCTCTCTGTAATCCACCTCCTCTTCCATCTGGCCATCAAACCTATCCGACTCAAAATCCATAAACGGAAGACCAGACCGCGTTCTAATACCGACTCTTCAGCCATCCGACCGCTGGAATTCTACATTAACAAGGGTTGAAATCTAAACATAACATTTCAAATCACGTTGAAATTAGTTGGGATGACATTGCATCTTCTACCTTCAATGTTACTGCACAATTTGACAAATGTTACGTATCTTATTCCGAAATATTGATGTGAGTGTATGTAAGAAATGTAGGACTCTGATCCGTTTTTTGTTTTTATTTTCGTAGAGAACGCTCGTCACCGACGTATACATTTTCTGGTTTCATATAATAGTATATATGGTGTAAAGTTTGATCTTTACACGCATTACTTAATGTATTAATTACATAGAAATAATTTTATTTCAATTTAGTCATTGAAATAAAGATGAACTATACTATTTTCCAATGCTAATAATGAAGGATATATTTTTAAAATTCAAATGGTCTACCTCATTGTCATTTCCACACGACAAAGTCAACCATTCTTTTCCTTAATTCTTAATCTAGCCCGACAAATATGGCCACCTGCAGGCCCGTGGTGTTCGATTGGAGAGAAGTTAGAAGATGTCTATAAGAATTTCCCTTGTCTTACGCTGTTATAGACATGGAGAGCCTGGCTGCTCAGAAATAACTATACCTGGAATAAATGTCAAAAACAATTGGTTCTCCCGAATTGTTAATAATTAAACGCATACTTTGGTGGTGCAGTTTCCGTGGACACCTGCGATGGAATTGATCTGGTTAAACGTCGATCATTGATCATGATTTATGAGAGGATAGAAATTTTAGGGATTTCAAAGCCACATTTATTATTGTGTTTCATGGTTGATTTACCTTCCTGGGATGCAAGGCCAGCGCAATCATTCTAGCTATGGATTTAACTGGCCATTAATTACTTCGCCTATGACTTTCCTCCTTTGATCAAGCAGAGTCACCCACATACTGAGAAAAGAAAATGTGGCTGACCATTGATTTGATGAAGTGAATATACTGGCAGCCTGGTACCACCTCCAAAAAAACAGTGGACATTGCCGACAACGAGGACTCAAAGCCTACACACTACACAGTGTAAAGAAAAATCATTCCAATAAATCTCGTCTCACACGTGAAATTCTTCTTGCTTGCCAGAATATTCCGAATAGGCCGCAGCCTTGGGAAAGTTGGACGCGGCCATATTGTATTAGGTTACATATTGGCCGGAATCGAACATGTTTCCTTTCAAATATATCGGAGAATTTCCTAATATTTTCATTGCCCAAGGGCGGCAACCCTACGAGACAAATGGATTAGATTTTTTCTTTGTTTATAATAATAGTTACCGAATTATACAATGATATGGGTTTAAAGGTAAGTTTAAGTTTTGTTGGGTGAAACTTATAAGATGGAGGTTCAAATTTTATTGAGTATATGGCTTTTTGTGTCTTGGCTAACCCCCAAGCAGACATCACCCCCAAGCAGACATCACGACTCCTGTTGAGGTATAAGTTAATTGCTATTGTGTGAGGCTTGCAGGGTGTTGCACCTAGCCTAAGTTTAGAGTGGCAACCAGTTGGATTTGATCCTCTCCTGTTGAGGCATAAGTTGCCTAGGTTTATAGTGGTAGCCAGTTGGATCCTCTCCTGTTGAGGCATAAATTAATTGCTATTGTTTGTGGCTCTCAGGGTGGCTCTCACGGTGTTGCACCTAGCCTAGGTTTATAGTGGCAGCCAGTTGGATTTGATCCTCTCCTGTTGAGGCATAAGTTAATTGCTCTTGTGTGCGGTTTAGAGGCTGTTGCACCTAGCTTAGATTTATATTGGCAACGAGTTGGATTTGAACCTGGCCTGTTCGGGATAACTCTAGGCTCCTGTTGAGGTATAAGTTAATTTCTATTGTGTGCAGCTTGCACGGTGTTGCACCTAGCCTAGTTTTATAGTCGCAGCGAGTTGGATTTGATCCTCTCCTGTTGAAGCATAAGTTAATTGCTATTGTGTGCGGCTTGCAGGCTGTTGCACCTACCCTAGGTTTATAGTGGCAGCGAGTTGGATTTGAACCTGGGCTGTTTAGGATAACTCTCACCAGTTACAGATTATCCTAGATTAAAAAAATAATAGTTACAAAATTCAAATTTGAAATGGTATTTAAATTTGATACTATAAAAATTTGTCTAAAAATTTTCAACAAATAGATAAGATTTTTGCTTGCTTATAATAATAATTAGCAAATTCGAACTCCCATTCTATAAAAAAAATCTATGAAAATTTTTGAATTCAAACAAAATTAGATATATATAAAATGTTTTGGACACATATTCTCCTTATTTATTTTAAAATTTAATAATTTTTGCAATTTTGATAATAATTTTAAAATTACAATTTACTAAACAATAAGAGCACCACAATGGCAATTATCTGCAAAATATTTTACTTTTCAAATCTCAAAATAAATCCTTTCAAATTTCATATCTTACTAAAATCCTTTTATATTTGATATATTTTTAAAAATTAAATATCTAAAAGTTAAAAGCCAGATTCTTTCTTAATTTCTAATATTATTTAATGTTTTTTAATTAATACATATTAAAAACTAAATATTCAAATTTATTTTTAAATATTCTTCTAATATAAACATATTTAAAAAAATAATTATTTTTTATAAAATGTATTGATGCTTTTTGAAAACTCTTTTGGTGGATTTTTACAGTCTAATTTCTCTAAAATCGTAGGAATTCATTAAAATCACAAGTTTGATAAGTAACCCCTGCACAATAGAAGTGCCCTACAAATTTTTGAGAGTAATGAATCCATATATAATAAAAAAACTAATTTAAATTAAAATGTCAAGATTTCACCACCCACCACAAATTTAAAATACCAGCACCAAAAAATTTAAAAATCACCCTAAAAACAACTCTATTTATTAAAATCAATTAATTTTATAAATTTACACCCAAAATTTTCTTTCCTCGTTATTTCAGCTTTTGAAAACCTTAAAGAAACACTAAAATTTAAAATTAAAAAATTTCCCATTCACCATCAATTTCTATTCTCTATTTGTCAAGCCTCCAATATCTATATAGATATCAAGAATATAATTGACTTGTTGACAAAAACGTTAATACACGTCAGAATACATTGCTAAAGTCACCAGACGTTGAACACAAGGCTTTTTGGGCCGGACCAGAGTCGACAATCTGGACGTAATGGAGAATCAGGTGTGCTGTTGGCTGAACCAGTCAACTTCTGCGAATAAACGTGTTAGTGCTGTGGCCCACAATGCTCATATTGTCATCCTCCATTTGCCATTTACACCTCCTTCGAAGCTTGCTGGTGGCTATAAATTCATGTGATGAGCCAACTCCGTAAATCACATGGGCTTCTACCGTTTAAGACGAGGAAACGCCTTGCGAATTCCTTCGGATGCCGCGGTTTGGCACGATCCGATGAACATTTATTTACATTGTTATGAATATAAATGCCATTGCACCGTGCCAAGCTGCGTGCAGCTGAAGTATTCTGCAGATCACAGTTCTTGGCAGTGTAGTGTGGTGCTTTACAAATCCCCTCTGGAAATGACTCTTTTCATTACCAATATGCTTCGTTAGTGTAAATGTGTTAGAAAACCTGCACAGATGAATTTCGCTAGTAAAGGTTGAACACACAGCTTTGCAGAGCAAAAACATTAAAAGAAAATTGAAAGAAGAAAAGAATGATTCATTAGAAAATATGTTACAATGCTCATTATATAGCATTACTGGGTGAAGATCCCAAGGTAATGAACTATAGTGGGTGAAGATCCCAAGGTAATGAACTATAGTGGTGATCAATGAGAAGACTCAACACCTACAACAAGTTCCGGAGATAACTAGTCAGTTGCGGAGTTAAAGAAGGAGCAAATCAAGGAGTAAATCATGCAAAAGGAATCTTGCATGCAATCCCATGCTCTAACTAAGAGTCCGCATGTAGATATGTAGTAGTTGCATGTAGTTGCATGCTTTAACTAAGAGTCCACATGCAGTTGCATGTAGTTGCATGTAGTTGCATGCTCTAACTTAGAGTCTACATGTAGGTGTAGTAGTTCCAACACCCCCCCTGAACACCACTATGGGGAAAAATAGAGAATGGACCCCGACAACTAAGGCCAAAGGTCACCCAAAATACAATGCAACATGTATTAAAATCGAGGAAAGAGGGAAAACCTCATGGGAAAAACCCCCCCTCAAAATATAATGTAATCAAAAGAAAAGAGGAAAAAAAAAAAGACAGTTGCTAAGCAACTATGTCCTTCACTCCAAGACGATCACGCAGAGAGCGAAACTTCTGCTCAGTGAATGTCTTGGTGAAGATGTCTGCAGTCTGTTCGGCTGAGGGACAGAACTGCAAATCAATGACCCGATCATGTACTAAGTCTCTGATGTAGTGCATATGGATCTCTATGTGCTTCGTCCGCTGCCGCTGTACTGGATCCCTACAAAATTTGAGAGTGCTCTGGTTGTCACACCAGATGACAATGGGCTGGGGGAACTGAACGCCCAACTCAGTGAGGAAGTGCTATAGCCATAGAGCCTGAATGGTGATGTTGACTACTCCTCTGTACTCGGCCTCAGCTGAAGAGAGAGCA
>APFE031336937.1:0-20775 GCA_000404065.3 Pinus taeda | reverse complement strand
TGGCTTCTTTTGTATGATTCTTTACATTTCCTTTAGCCAAGTCTAACACCCTGTTATTCTCGAGGATTAGGTCAATCGTGTTCTTCTAGGGTTTGAAGTTAGATGCTCCTTCAAGCTTGATCTCCCCCTTGATAGAGTTAGACATCTTCCTTGAATATGATAGTCTCCTTCCCTGAGATAGTGCCTATGAATGGATCTGCATTATTCTTTTTTCTTCACCAAAGCTCTGATACTCACATCAGTTAGAGCAATCCGGTGAACATGGCGTTGATTGGAACGGACATGTTGGAAGAGATGGAGCAAGAAATGCATGTAATCAAGAAGAATCTAAAGGGAGAACATGATAGGCAGAAGAGCTATGCAAATCAGAACATAATGTTTAAGGAGTTTCAGGTTGGGGAACATGTGTACTAACGCATCAAACCGAAGAAGAGCTCCTTGCGGATTGGATCATGTGCCAAGTTGGCGCAACAATTTTGTGGACCTTTTGAAATTATTTAGAGGATCAGACCAGTAGCATATCAAATTGCAAAACCTCTGACAGTGAAAGTCCATGATGTTTTCCATGTGTCATTTCTTAAGAAGTATGTTAAATATGTTGATCATGTGATTCAATAGTCTGTATTGCAAGTGGAGTCAAAAGGATAATTCTATCTTGAACCACAGTGTATATTACAAATAAAAATGCTCATGCTCCAGGACCGAGCAGTCGAGCAGTTGAAAGTGTAGTGGAAGAACTTTGGGCACAATGAAGCTATATGGGAGATGACAAATCAAAGGTGGGCTATGTATCCTTCATTGTTTGTCGGTTGAGGCAAAGTAGTTTTGGTATGATGTTTGGTATATGATTTTTCATATGTTTGGGTGATGTTTTGATATATGTACATATGTATGTGGATGTAAATGCCACAACGAGCTAAGTTGTAAAGGTACAATAAGAGGTATGGGTTTCATGTTATTATGATGCTATGTTGTCATGTTGGTTTACTTATCAGCAAGGCGATCATTGTAAATACTACAACGAGCTAAGTTATAAATCTCCATGGGAGTATGTTTTATTTTTAGTGGTTTTGCTGAGGTATAGGTGTGGTTGAGCACCAAGAACAAAGTCCCCCAGGGGGGGGGAGGCGTTGTACCAACCCTGGTGAAAACTCCATGTAATAAAAGTTAATAAAGGAAAAATAATAACCAAGGTTGATAGGAAACTTATTCCAAGCTGAATGTTGGGAAAAAAATCCTAGTGTGGGTGTTCATTGGTTTATTATGGCTAAGGAAATTGGCAAAGGCTTTGGAAAGGAAAAATTGACATTTTTGGCACATTTATTTATGAAAATAATGGAAATTAGGAGAAAAGGAAGGTGAAAGGTCACGGATTACATGTAAGGAGGAAAATGAAGGAAAATAATGGAAAACGAAGAAAATAGAGGCCTCATTAATAAAAATGCTTTTGACGACTAGTTGCTACCTTTTGTCAGTTCATTTTTGGAGCTTTCTCTCTCCCCCACTCTTGGACGCTTGCGTTTTCTTGGAGCACTTTGGTATTGGATCAAGAAAGGAAAAGAAGACAAGAGGAAGGAAGGAGTAAACAAGGAAGAGTAAGATCATGTCCCTATAGCAGGATTCTTTGCAGGTATCAATTTGCATGTGTGATTTCCTTGCTATATTGGGCATGCATGGTATTGCATGTGGTTCTTTGTTGTCATGGCATGTGTTTTTATAGGTGTGGCAGTGTTTTCAACCTAGCCTTGCCATTTTCAGATAGCCATGGTGTGACGGGGTTCTCATATTTTCGTTGAGCTGGATTTCTTGACGGATTTTTAGCTGAGTGAGGTGGATCTCCAAAAGAAAGAAAACATGGCCTAGTGATCCCTAAACCATACTGTGGATTGTGGTAAAGCTACTGGCCTAGTGACCCCTGAACTAGACTGTGGGTTACGGTAAAGACAAGTATTGTGTGCCTCGGTGTGCCTAGGAATCCTTGACCAGTTAATGGAGGGATATACGGTAAATCCTAGAGCTGGTTGCCCTTGATTATGCCTAGGAATCCTTACCAGTGAATGACAGGATATACAGTAAAAACTAGAGGGTGGAGTCTCGGTTGGGTCTTAGTGATCTAATGTGAATTGCGGTAAATCATATAGACTAGGAGACATGGAAATTATTCATGGTGTAGGAGGAGAAATTTGGTGGCATCCATCCTTGTTTTATGGCCTAGTGATCCAAGATGGATTATGTATAGCTTTGTTCTATTGATGAGGGTGATGTGGTGTAGCCTTGGGAAGCCCTGGTTGAGTTTGGTTTTAAGTCTCACATTCATGATTGGAATATGGCACGGGGGTGATTGGCTAAAAGGAAAATTTGGTTCAGTCAATCTACGGTTGGGTGGTTTATGGAAGTCCTAAACCTAGTTGGCCTTTGCATCAGTAATATGAGGTTATTTCACCTTGTTAATTCATGAGTATTATAATGGTTTATATGTGGATTATATGGTTGTTAATTCCTTGGTATTTTTGTTGTTATTATGTTGGTTATGAACATGTATTATGATAGTGTATTTGTATGTCTCTCATCATGTTTTTACTTGCAAATGAATGAACAATGTATCTATGGCCTAATATATGAAATTGCAACTAATGTGTTGAGGCATCAATGCTTCTTAGTGATTCTCAAATAAGTATGAGACCCCTATGCTCAGTTTTGCTGTTAAGACCTGTAGCATTCATTTTTGTGACATGTTTGACAAAATTCCTCTCATGGCTTGTACGGGTCCATTCTAGTCCTTGTTGATGTTTTTACAAATGTATCTTTGTTCCAATGTGAAATTTCATTTATGATCCCGTCATTGATTTTTGGGCGGCGACTTGGGATCTAGCCCTCAAAAAGTGGTAGAAATATCGAAGTTGTAGGCACAACACTGGGGAAAAAAGTCCCTATAAGCTCCCTTGCCCTTGTTGTGGGAGCTTCTAGAGCCTCCCAAGTGCACCCTTGTCCATATCAAGGGAGCATCCAGGGGTTTGATTCACTAAAATGTTAGTTGGTCTCAAGGCTGGTTCCCTGAGTAGTTAGGATGGCTCCTGGGAGTTTTGTTGCTAATGTGGAAGGTTTTTATGGTGTGTTTCCGTCAATTCTACTTACTTAAGGTGAATTAGGAGGTTGAATCCCATTATAGTGTCCTCTCATCACATATTTACCCTGGTTGGTCAGTTACTTGGGTAGATGTGGGATGAGGGTGTTATAGAATTGACTTAACCAAGTTTACATGTCATGAATGCATATCTAAACAAAGAGATATGCAACTTACTCGAGAATCATAAAGAAGGTATAATGCCCTCTCAATATAGCTGAAATAACATCTATTAGGTCATCCATTCAATAAACATTCATTTACCAATCAAATCATGATAAGAACCATAACTTGAATATGTCATGAAACCATTCTTATAACCAACATATAATTAGAATAATAACAATGATACAACAAACAACCATCAAAGCCACATCATAAAAAGTACATTTAATCATAAAATACAAGAGGAAATTAGATCTTACTAACACATGCAAAAGCCAACCAAGTCAAGGACTTCCACATACCACATGACCATAGATTGGGTTGAACCAAATCTTTATTTCAGCCAATCACCCACATGCCATATTCCAAGGATGAATGTGGTATCTCATGGGATAAACCAATCCATAAACAATCAAGGGAATCTATAGGTTAAACCAATTCCACCCTCAACCTACTTTGATCTCACCTAAACCGCTCCTGAGATCACAAAACCAAACCAGGCTTGAATCCCTTCACCATCACTTAAGGAATTTTCCAATCTCCACCCACCTATTTAGGGCTTCCTGGAGAAAACCATCTCCACCCCCGACCCTTGGGATTTTCCTGAGACCACCTCACCTAAATCCAAAACCTTTCAGCAATCCAAAACCCAACCAAAGATGAATCCCATCACACCATGGCTATCCAAAAATTGAAAGGCAAGGCTGAAACCATTGTTAAACCCAAAAAAACCCATGCCAATGACAACAAATGAACCAAATACACACAAGCATGTACCATGCATTCCAAACCAACTAGGAAATCATACATGCAACTGGTTACCTGCAAGTATTCTCATCGAAGCCACGTGATCCAACTCTTTTGTGCTTGTCCTTTGCTTTGCCTTTCCCTTCCTTTACTTGCTTTCTTGCTTTCTCCTCTTGATTATCTTCTTATCTTTGAAACCAATTCAAAAACTGAACTGAAAAAAGGTTGTGAACTGATCCTCAGAAGCCTTTTTTATTATTGATGCCTCTAATTTCTTCATTTCCTTCTATTTTCCTTCAATTTCCTCCTCACATGAAACTTGCGACCTTTCACCTTCTTTTTATCTTAATTTCCTTTGTTTTCATAAATAAAATGCCAAAAATGTTTTATTTCCTTTTCAAGTCCTTTTACCAATGCCTTTGCCAATTTCCCCTTAGCCATAATAACCAACATGAACACCCACTAGGATGTTTTACCCAAAATTCATCTTGGAATATGTGTCCCATGACCTTGGTCTTATTTTTCATTTATTAATTTTATTACATGAACTTTTAACCCGAGGATGTTATAGGCCCTTCCCCATTAGGGGAACACCATCCTCAGTGTTCTATGACACATACAACCAACAAAACCGGTAAAAACCAAAACACACTGGCCATGGAGCTTTATAACTTAGCTCGATGCAATCTTTACATTGACCTCCTACTTAATATGTGGCAATCATACCGTTTATTAGAGCTTTATAACACAACTCATTGAGTTATGTACAATAAAAACCACATATACTTATGCACATTTGGTTCAACCAAGAAATAAACATACCATTTGTAGAGCTTTAACGATCCAACTCGATACAAAATTCACAATAATAGACACATATGCACATATTCTCAACCAACAAATAAAAGGATACAATGCCTTCATCCACAACAAGGGAATCCAAAGGATCACACCTCACCCCTCAAAGTAATACTAGGATTCACCTCCTTCCCAGGAATTCCAGAATCCACTGCCAAAGTCAAACTTGCATCCAATGTCTAGTGATATGATTCTTGCACTGTATGTTCTCTCAGTGAATAGTTAACGACTCATTGTTCCATGGGGCACTCCCAATGTGCATTTGATTCCATCTGGAAATGTTAATGACAAAATATATATATATATATATATTCCCCTGTATTCTCTTCTCTGGTACACAGTCCCTCGGGAAATACGGCCACCCCCTTCCGTCTAGTCGCTCACCTTCCAAGTTCCCTGCCATCCCCTTTCCCAGGAGATCCATCCCTTAGCAAGGTTTCCTCGTAGTGGAAGTTCCAAAAACCAAGGCATGTCCCTGCCTCAAAACCATAATACCGGTTAGAATATGATCATGGAAACCAATGGACACTATTGGGTACCAGTGTCCCATAATGGCACTGCTCCTAAAGTGCTTTACGAACATATTAATGCTTGTTCCAATTCCTTTCATTGTTGCTGCTAATTCTTGCAGTCGGTTCCATCCACCAAATCGAGCATCTCCCTGCTTTCATAAACCAAGCACATAGTTTTCATTATACTGAAAAGAATTGAAATAAATTCAAATCATAACTCATTGGTGGTTTGTCAATACGGTACACTTGCAATTATGTTTACTTCCTGTCACAACAAGTCAAACTAACTCTTTGATCAAATCATCTTACATAGACATATCACATTCAGTTAGCTCAAAAGGAAACCAATATAAATCAAAATCCTAGATTACATGTAACCATCATAAACTAAAATCATAAATCACATGCATAATTAAACTAAAACAAAATACTTATCTTCCAAATGGTTCTTTGTTTCTGCCTTTGTTCTTTGTGCTCTTCGTACACACACTGAATTGGTTGCCAAACCCCATAAGCACCTAGTGTCATCTCTTTAAGCAACAAGGGAATCCAAAGACTAAACTACCTCCTCCCTCAATATTAACAACAAGAGTATCTCGAGACTAAACCACCTCAACCCTTAATATCAACAACAAGGGCTTCCAGAAACTAAACCACCTCAAGCCTCAGTAGCAACAAGGGTATCCCAATATTAAACCACCTCAACCCTCAATATCAACAAAAAGGGAACCCAAAGACTAAACTTCCTCAAACTTCAATAGAGACAAGGATATCTCGAGACTAAATCACCTCAACCCTCAATATAAAAAACAAGGGAATCTAGAGACTAAACTGCGTCAACCCTTGATAGCAATAAGGGTATCCCGAGACTAAACCACCTTAACCCTTAATATCAACAAAAAGGGAATCCAAAGACTAAACCACCTCAACCCTCAATAGAAACAAGGGTATCCCGAGAATCAACTGCCCCAACCCTCAATATCAACAACAAGGGCCCAAAAAATTCCATACCTGCTTGTCCCATCACGATGTACAAGACATACACATACACAGTGTACAACACAACACATACACCTACACTCAGTGTACAACACAACACATACACCTACACCCAATTTATAACAAAACATATACACCTACACCTAGTGTACAACACCACACATATAGATACACCTGGTGTACAACATGACACATATACCTACACTCAATGTTCCACACCACACATACACAAACACGTCATATAATATCACAAATAAGCATGTCACGATACAACGAATACATAATACACATAACACAATATCACATGTACATAACACTACCTACACAACATGAACACATCACCACATGCACACAACACCACTTGTATCACATGTATACATCACCACCTGCACAACGTGTACACAACACCACCTGCACAATGTGTATACAACACCACATGTACGCAACACTACCTGCACAATTTGTACACAACACCACGCGCACACAGCACCACGTGTAAAACATGTACACAATGCCACATACACACAACACCTCATATATAACATGCACATAATCCCACATGTAAACAAAAACGCATGTGGAACATGTACTCAACACCATATGTACACAACACCACATATACAACATGTACATAGCACCATATGTACAAAGTAATGCATATACAAACTGTATACAATACTAGTACTACACATATGGAGACCACACCATCTCTGCTAAGAAACCTTGCTTGTAGTGTCCTCCATTATCCATGCTTATCCAAGCGTGCTGCAGATTGCACTGCTTTCATTATGATGATAAATCCCTCAAAACTACCTGCTATAACATAGACATAGACATAAGCACATAATATCAAATCATATACACATGATACTAACCTCAGAGATTTTTCAGGGCTACTCTTCCCATTTGATTCCTCCTGAAACCAAGGACCTCTTTATGTCATTCACTTGCATAAGCAATCATTCCTCCATAAGAATGATCCCTGGTGACCACGCAAGTTTCAAGTTAATCTTCAAATCCAACTCGATGCAATATTCACAACAATATACACATATGCACATTTTCTCAACCAACAAAAAAAGGATATGATGCATGCATCCACAACAAAGGAATCCAAAGGATCACACTTCCACCCTGAAAGTAATACTAGGATTCACCTCCTTCCTAGGAAGTCCAGAATCCACTTCCAAAGTAAAATTTGCATCCAATATACAATGCTATGATCCTTACGCTGAGTGTTCTCTTAGTGAAATTTACAGACTCATTATTCTAGGGTGCACTCCCAATGTACATCTGATTCCATATGGAAACACTAATGACAGAAACAAATGTATTCACTAACATTCCCTTCTCTGCTACATAGTCCCTCGGGAAATCTAGTCAACCATCCCTTCTGTGCAGTAACTCACCTTCCAAGTTCCCCGACATTCCCTTTCCAGGGTGATCCATCCCTTGGAAAGGTTTCCTCACATTGGAAGGTCCAAAAACCAAGGCATAGCCCTGCATAAAATCCATCATACAAGTCATAGCATGCTCATGGAAATCAATGGACACTAGTGGGTACCAATGTCCCATAATGACCCTGCTCCTAAAGTCCTTTACCGACATACTACTACTTGTTCCAATTCCTTTCATTGATACTACTAATTCTTACAGTCAGTTCCAACCACCCAAACCAGGCCTATCCCTACTTTCATGTACCAAGCGCATAATTGTCATTAGACTAACAGGAATTGAAATAAATTCGAATCATACCTCATTGGTGGTCCATCAATAAGGTACCCTTGCAATTCTGTTTACTTTTTGTCACAATAAGTCAAACTAGCTCTTTGATCAAATCATCATGTATAAACATATCACATCTGGTTAGCTCAAAACACAACCATTATAAATCAAAATCACATATCACATGTAACCACCATAAATAAAAATCATAGATCACATGCATAATTAAACTAAAATAAAATACTTATCTTTCAAATGATTCTTTGCTTCTGCCTTTATTCATTGTCCTCTTTGTACACACATTGAATCAGTTGCCAAACTCAGCAACCCCCTAGTGCCTTCTCTTTAAGAAACAAGGGAATTCAGAGATGAAACCACCTCCTCCCTCAATATCAACAACAAGAGTATCCCGAGACTAAACCATCTCAACCCTCAATATCAATAACAAGGGCATCCAGAGACTAAACTGCTTCAACCCTCAATAACAACAAGGGTATCCTGAGACTAAACTGCCTCAATCCTCAATATCAACAACAAGGGCATCCAGAGACTAAACAACCTCAAACCTACAATAGCAACAAAGGTATCCCAAGACTAAACCGCCTCAACCCTCAATAACAACAAGCGTATCCAGAGACTAAACCACTTTAACCCTCAATCTCAATAACAATAACAAGGCATCTATAGACTAAACTAGATCAACCCTCAATAACAACAAGGGTATCCCGAGACTAAACGACTTTAACCCTCAATATCAACAACAAGGGCCCAAACAATCCCATACCTGCTTGTCCCATCACATTGTACAAAACATACACATAAATAGTGTACAACACAACACATACACCTACACTCGGTGTACAACACCACACATACACATACACATAGTACAATACCACAAATACAAATGTCACGATAAAACGAATACATAATACACATAGCACAATACCACATGTACATAACACTACCTGCACAATGTGTACACATCACCACATGCATGCAACACCACATGTACACATCAACACCTGCACAACGTGTACACAACATCACATGTACACATCACCACCTTTACAATTGTACAGAATACCATATGTACAAAACACCACCTGCATAGTGTGTACACATCACCACACACACGCATCACCATGTGTACAACATGTACACAACATCACACACACACAACACCTCATGTACAACTTGTACATAGCACCACATGTTCACAACACCGCATGTACAACATGTACTCATAACCATATGTACATAGCGCCTCGTATACAGCATGTACATAGCACCATATGTACACAATACCACATTTACAACATGTACACAACACCAGTACTGCACATCTGAAGACCACAATGTCTCTACCAAGCAACCTTGCTTCTAGTGTCTCTCCATTATCTATGCTTATCCTAACATGTTGCAGATCGCATCCCCATGGGTTCCCAATGATACCAAGGGAAAGCTCAACCTAAGCCTTCTCAAGATCTCATGGCAACCTCTTTTGCAATGTAATCCCTACATAATACTTCCATAAACACAAAACTCTTAATGCATAAATAAACATAACAATATACTCGTTACCTTACCTTGTTGTGCCAAGCACGTTGCCTTGTAACTAAATACCTCCATGCCATCTCTCAAGGGGCTTCAATTCCCTTGATGGATCCAACTGTAACTTGAAATCAATTGTTATACCTCTCAAATATATGTTCAAGAGTATAGCACATATCCACATAATGTCAGACAAAATGAAGGCTAAGAAGGCTTCATGTATTCTTGCAAGCACTCATTTGTTTGGAATTTCGGTCTCCAAACATAGCCCAAGGAATCCTCACCTAATTCTTTTCTTTTACATTTTACCTTGCAGAAATTGAGTCTTATTATGTCTTGTCAGATTACCCAGTTTTTAGTTCTATAAACAAATCAATTGTTACCTTGTGACGCTAATGCCAAACATGTTTCCCTGCAACTATTCACATATGTTAGCCACATGCTCTAAAGATCAAGACATTGTATCTATTAAGTTGAAAGCAACCTTTACCAAGACTAGGAGCCACATGATAATTTGCAATTAACTCATAACCATCAGTCATAATACTAAATCTAGAACCCACTTCCACTCAAATTCATATCAGTTGTCTCAGCACATATTATGTTAGTACAATCATCTTAAAAGAAGATCATTACTTCATGCAATATTATAGATATATTTCATGAATCAAACATTCAATCAACCCATACTGTTAGGCCCCTATACTACTAGTGTAACCCCTTATTTTTATTAGTACAACCCACTTATTATATTGATGTACTGATGTAGTGCCAATATTGTTACTATTGTGCCCCATAGAAGCCCACTATTGTTATTATTGTGCCCTTACATTATTATTCTTATGTAGGCTCTGATTATGTTATGACCCCTTAGACTCCTATATATAGAGAGGATGTCTTTTTATTTGAATCATCCTAGAATTGTTCATTTATGTAATGTAAAGGAGGTTTCCCCCTCGAAGAAGCTGAATTCAAAGGCGTTGATCTATATTTTCTATCTTTTCTTGAGCTGGTTTCATAACACATACACATACCATGTTAGAATAACCAAGTAGATGACATAATCAAACTCATACCTCAATGTATCTCAGGAAAGGCTATCACATCTGCACAAGTCAGTCCAAATTAATATGACACAATATCACAAATATATCAACTCATACCTGAATATCATAACGGTAACCATGCACATAGGTCAATCCATATTAGGACCATAGATTAGGCTTAACCAAATCTTTATTTTAGCCAATCACCCTCGTATCATATTCCAATCATGAATGTGGGTTCTCATGGGATAAACCAATCCATAAACAACCAAGGGAATACATAGGTTAAACCACCTCCACCCTCACCCTATCCTGATCTCACCTAAACTAGTCCTGAGATCACAAAAAAAAACCAAACTTGGATGCCTTAGAATTCTTTAACCATCCCTTGAGGAATTTCTTGTCTCTACCCACCTATTAAGGGATTCCCAAAGAAAACCATCTCCACCCCCAACCCTTGGGATTTTCTTGAGACCACCTCACCTGGATCCAAAACCTTTTGGCAATCCAAAGCTTAACTAAGGATGAATCCCATCACATCATGGCTATCTGGAAATTGCAAGGCAAGGCTGAAACAAATGTCAAACCCAACAAAACCCATGCAAATGATAGCAAATGAACCAATTACACACACACATGCCAAAACTAGCTAGGAAATCATACATGCAAACTGTTACCCGCAAATATTCCTACCGAATCCGCTTTATCCAACTCTTCCTTGCTTTTTGTTGTCCTTCTTTGTCTTCCTTTACTTGCTTGCTTGCTTTCTCCTCTTGATTCTCTTCTCCTCTATAAAATCAATTCCAAAACCAAACTGACAAAAGGCTGTGAACTAATCCTCAAAAGCCTTTTTATTATTGATGCCTCTAATTTCTTCATTTTCCCTCCATTTTCCTTTAATTTTCTCCTCACATGCCACGTATGACCTTTCACCTTCCTTTTCTCCTAATTTCCTTTATTTTCATAAATAAAATGCCAATAATGCCTTTTTTCTTTTCAATGCCTTTGCCAATTTCGTCTTAGCCATAATAACCAAAATGAACACCCACTAGGATGTTTTTCCCAACATTCATCTTGGAATACATGTCCCATGACCTTGTCCTTATTTTGCATTTATTTACTTTATTACATGAACTTTTAACCAGGGGTTGCTACATTATTGGAGCTAAATCCTGAACATAAAAAAGAAACGGTTTTCCACTTTGGGATTTTGCAAAAATTTGGAAGAGCTTCATCGGATCATGATTTTCCTTGCGTGAAGCAAAAGGAGACGAGGTCTTGATCAAAGAAAGAGGTTGAAATTGAGGCTCAGAACTACGATTATAAGATTGTATCTTCGAAACCCTTGAGCCCAGATCCAAATGGCAGAGCGCGGAAAGGATTTGATCTGACTAGCATGAATCCTTTGTGCCTATGATTGCCACATATTAGCCATATCCTATAAGAAATTGCATTATTGACCAAACATTTGCTCTTGCAAGGACACGATATAGCACGCTAGAAATACAAGCATCGCCCATCCCCATCTCCCCACCCATAATTTTTGTTTGCCCAATATAGTGAGATATGAGAGTCACCATGCCTAAAAACATAGATCCAAATATGCAGAAGAGGATACCTTTACTTTTTCATGGTTCCAAAAGTATGCCTCCAAATCTGAGAGAAAAAAATTCAAATCCTCAACAAAAAACCTTTGTGCAAAAATTGGTATCCATAATTCCACAAAGAACGAACCCAATTTTACTCGCCAAATGCATAGATCACGGTAGAGGAAACACCCTCCATGAATTCCAAGAGTAGACTTGACTCAACAATGAAGGCCCAACAAATCCTACAAACACAGAAGAAAACCTTGACACAAATCATTTTCTCCTTTCAAAGACCAAAAGTTTCTATTTCTTGTGAGGAAGCAATTAATTTGTCCACTTCACTTAATTTATTTTTTATTTCCAAATCAACCCTATAGGATTCTATTTTCCTATTGTTTGTTATTAATTAGCATTGACCAATGTAGGTTATAATATTTTATGCATTTTTTCACATAACATAATTTCTAACTTGATTGATAGGGTCTAGTAACAACATGAAATATTTTACTTATGGTAGTGAAATATTTTTTGTTTTTAATATATTTTTGTTTTTAATATTACATATAAATTGAATACAAAATGAATTACACATCATTTAATATTGATAGTGTTATTTTCTATCAACATAGTGAACAAATTACATATCTGCCTCCTACTAAAATGCACATTTTTTTTAGAACTTTCACTTGCTTTATCTCTTTTCATAAAGCTGATGTAAAATTAAAGTGAAATTTAAGTATTTTATTTATGGCCAACAACACTTTTTTTTATTACCTTTTTTAATTTGTTGAAGTAAGTATTATTTTAATATTTTTAAACGTAACATTGCGTGACACTATCCATCTCCTCGATACTAGGTTGTAGTGCATCAAGAGGCGCAATAAAATATTTTAGTGAATTAGATTTAGTCAAAATGATAATTAATTGAATTAATAAAATTAATCATACCTTCCCCTACCTAATATCACTAGCAGTTGACGGCTTGTTGGTCACTCATTGGTGATCGTTATTGGGCATTTATAGAAGTTTCATGGGATGTTAGGCCCCTATACTACTAGTTTAACCCCTTATTGTTATTAGTACAACCCCCTCATTATATTGTTGTACCCATGCAATCCCCATATTGTTATTATTGTGTCCCATAGAAGCCCACTATTGTTATTATTGTGCCCTTACAATATTATTGTTATGTTGGCTCTAATTATATTATGACCCCTTAGACTCCTATATATAGAAAGGACGTCTTATCATTTGAATCATCCAAGAATTTTTCGGTTGTGTAATGTAAAGGAGGTTTCCCCCTCTAAGAGGCTTATTTATAAGGTGTTGATCTATCTTTTCTATCTTTTTGTGAGCTGGTTTCATAACATTTGGTATCAGAGCTTTGGATTCTAGGGTTTCGCTGCGTCAAACAAGTCATCGTGGCATTTTCACTATAACTTTTTTCTGCAATTTCAGACGCTAAAATAAAAACCCATTTGGGTTGAAATCGTTCTGAGCCTCAGGTCCAAATTTCAGAGTATTTCACACTATCTTTGTGGAGATATGATCTGAGGAAGTTGTCCTTTTTGCAGACTCCAGAATTACATTACAAATAGGTGACCTAGGGAAAATAGTCATAACTTTTGTTTTGAGCATCAGATTGAAATTTCGTAAGAAGTTACAGAAAAAGGACGAATTGTAGTTTCCTGTGTATATTTTTCAGATCCTAAGGTCAAAACAGTGACATGTGGCACTTCATACAATTTCGCTCTTCTGAAAAGGTATATAATTAGGTCATCTTGGGAGATTGTGCATAACTCTTTCTTGGAAAATCTAAATTTGATCAGATAGGTGGCATTGGAAAGAGGACAAAGAGTTCTACTATAGGTCGCAATTTCAAAACTTAAATATCTGAAAATAAAAATTACAGTTGTTTTAATATCGAGTTCCTAAAATCGAGAAAAATCGAGATAAGGAAGTTTGATGGCAAGGATCCGGTAAATTGGATACTACATATGGAGAAATATTTTGATCTACATGGTTTACCATTGTTACAAAAGGTATGTATTGCATCTTCATATTTAGAACAAGATCAAATTTTATGGAATAAAGGGCTTTGTTCTCATAAACCACTTGTTACGTGGTCAATTTTCATGGAGGAAACTATAGCACATTATGAGGATACAAAGAGAAACACTTTATTTAGAGAAACACCACAAAAATTGGAAGAAAAATGAGCAAAAGGGCTTTGTTACAAAGTGGAAAGGAAAATTATGGCAACAAGGAAGTCTACCCCTCATAACTATAAAGATGTAAATGTTGTTTCTCCTAGCCTTCCACAAACTACAAGGGTTACACCACAACAATTGGAGGAAAAAAGGGAAAAAGGGCTTTGTTACAATTGTGATAGAAAATGCACTAAAAGTCATAAGTGTGTTGAGAAGAAATTATTTTACATAGATTATGAATAGGAGGAAGAAAAGGATGAAGAAACATCAAAAGAAGAGGATATACACCAGGGACCAACCCTAGAGAAAGAAGAAATGAATCCGACCATATCTTGTAAACCATTGGCAAGAATTACCACTCCTCAAACTCTCAAGATAGAAGGACATACCAAGAAGTAAAAGGTTCAAGAAGTGAAAGATCACATCGAGAAAGAGGAAATGAATCCAACCATATTTTGTAATTCATTGGCTAGAATTACCACTCCTCAAACTATCAAGATAGAAGGACATATCAAGAGGAAAAAGGTTCAAGCAGTGAAAGATCACATCGAGCATCAACAACAAGTTCTCCAACTTTTAAAGGATAACGCCACTTTGGTGTAGAATCAAATGAAACAAGAGGTAGATCAACAACACAGTGAAAAATGTTTTTATGTAGGTGATTGGGTATTTTTACCAATACATCTCAAGCAAGCTATTTATGAGAAGGAAATGTTGGCAATACTACATGCACTTAAGAAATGGCTACCTTACCCAATGGGAAGACACTTCAAGGTAAAAATGGATCATGATAGTCTTAAATACTTTTTAGGACAAATACTATCTCTAGAAGAACAAAAAAAATGGGTCATAAATATGTTGGGTTATGACTTTGACATCATCTATAGAAAAGGGAAGCAAAATTTTGTTGCAGATGCACTCTCAAGAAAGGATGAGGATGTGGAAGCATTGTTTTGTGCTATTTCTATTATCCAACCAGATTGGATAAAAAAAGCAAGGGATGAATGGAAGAAGGACGAAGAAGTGTGGCCACTCATTCAAAAGTTGCAGAATATCCCAATTCAATCAATATTGCTAGAACTTGAAGAGGAAGGAAAAATCATATTGGAACCTGGAGCAGTCACAGAAACAAGAATCCGATAGCTACGAAATCGATTAATTTCAAGAGTATATCATCAAGTGGAAGAACTTACCCATTGAATATTTCACACGGGAGGACAAGAATTTTATACAAAAGCATCAAGAACTACTCAAGCGTTGAGGACAATACTTTTTGAAGGAGAGGGGCATTTCAGGTCCCTATACTACTCGTGTAACCCGTTATAGTTATTAGTACAACCCCCTTATTATATTTTTGTACCCATGCAGTGCCCATATTGTTATTATTGTGCCCCATAGAAGCCCACTATTGTTATTATTGTGCCCTTACATTATTATTTTTATGTCGGCTCTGATTATATTATGACCCCTTAGACTCCTATATATAGAAATGAGGCTTTGTCATTTGAATCATCCAAGAATTTTTCATTTGTGTAATGTAAAGGAGGTTGCCCCCTCGAAGAGGCTTATTTCTAAGGCGTTGATCTATCTTTTCTATCTTTTTGTGAGCTGGTTTCATAACATGGGACTACTATTAAGTGGTGGGCCCATTTGTTAAAGCAAGATTTGTATTATTGTAGTTTGAGAAAAATTCCATTTTTAGTAGCATTCTTTGATGCACTTGGGTTGACTAAGAAGTGGGCAATGGTTACAACCCTAGTTTGGCAATGGAAATCAATTACAATAATAAAGGGCACTATTATTTTCTTAGAGATGATATTAAAGGAAGATTCATCCAAGAACTTGGGATCCTCCCATGATTTTTGAATTTTTGTTAAAGGACTTCATGGGTGGCCATTTGTTTGTAGGTGACTAGATCTAATTTGTTGGTAGTCCTTAAAGATGGATTGGAATAGAGTTGTGGATTATTTCCTTTCAGCAATGCCTTGTCTACAAGGGGAAATAATGGCAAGATTATTACCAATAGTTAAATTACAAAATATATGGATACTATTAGTTTTCTCGTGTTGTGTGTGTGGGGATGAGCTATTAGGTTTAGTGCATTGTTTCCTCTCATGCCTCAATCTTACAAAGATACAACTAATCCTAAAGTTACATCTTCATCAACTCAATGTTTAGTTTTTCCTATTCCATATGTTGTTGATAAGCTACATGAATTGCTAGAATTGGAGATAAAGCATTTAAAATTTAATGAACTCTTCATATCCCTTAAAGCTAAAGCAATAATGATTAGATTGGTCAAACCTCAACCAACCTCAATCAAATGCTTTGCACTAGTGGATTCATTCCAATTGGACTTGGCATTGTGAAATTTATTGTGCTCCAAAGTGTATTTTGTTGTTCAACTTGATACTTCTAATGGTTATAAAAAATTCTTTGTCATGGTCCCTAGTTTTAGGGCAAAGTGAAGATTTGTATTACCCCTTGGTTTCCATATTTTTATCCTACTTCAATAGTTGTATTGAAAATGTTAGTTTCGGTTAGACTCCCAAATTTGGCTCTTTCATTTATGCATATTTTAGCATTTAAAGGCATCATAACTGATCTAGGTGGAATAAATTATGATATGGAGTATATTGCATAAGCTTCTTCACACATTCTAAAATTTGTGTGGAGGTTGATCTTAGCAAAGTTCTTCTAGATAGAATTGTACTAAAACTTTGCAACTTTAAATGTATGACTTTTAATTATGAAAATACAACAATTTGCTTTCATATTTGTTATGATAAAAGACATTTATAGCACTCATGTCCTCAAGCCCTATGGTACTCCAAAGATGAAAAAGGAACATCCTTTAAATAAAAAAGTTGGCAGCATTATGAACCTCCCCTTGCGAATGATATAAAGATGATAAGAGCTCAACAAATTTGCAAGTTTCATTATTTGAATTTACCATCTCTTATCTACACTTGAAGATTACATTAGATAAATGACTTGTTGAGGAATGGGATCTAAGAGTTGAGACCAAACTTTTAGTTATATTAATGTCCATGGATGACCATCGTTCAAGTGAATGGAGAATTATAAAGTATATTACAAATAGTCAAGTGGAATTTAAAGTGACTTGCAAAATTATGCTCCAAAAAGGCCTTACTTGTACCTAAAAAATTTGAAACCTCCTTACCTCCTTCAAAAGTCTTGTCCTTGAGAATGTATTCATCCTGCTCTTGGACCATCTCCCCAAGATTTTTGTGCCTTCTAGAAATTATCATTGCTAAATCTGAATTTCATATTCAGTGATGAGCATGGACAAGGGTCGGGTTTTGAAACCCTCAATATCTATAGGAAAGTTTGTCAGCCACCAAAACTGATCAAGAAATAGTTTTTCTTATTATCTTCTTATCTAACAACACCTTATTTAACAGAACTCAAAAGTAATTTTATATCCATCCTCTGAATCCAATAGTAATTATGTATTTCAAGAGCAAAGAAGTGAACAAAGTGATGTGTTTTACATGAACAGTTACATTTCTTGCCAACGGCACAATACTTAAGGTTATATTTTTAAGTGATGGGGAACCCATTGGAAACCCCTTCAGCATGGTAGATCATTCTCCCCAATTCAATAACATCACCCTAGGTGGACAACCAAACTAAAGAAAACATACAGGCACATACCGCGACCATAAGTACACAAATTCAAAACAAACAATTACATAATTTGTTGGAACGGTACGCAGTTAAAAATAATGGAGAAATGGTTATATGGTTGTAACATATCTCCTTAGTTTAGGATTAGTTCCTAGAGTTTAGGAGGTTGTTTACAACTACCTATTTTTCAGTAATGTATTTAATATTGTAATATTCATCTGATGTAATGTAGAGTGAACGTGAGAGAGAGTCTCCTCTTTGTTTGAGTGCAGTCTCCCAGGTGTCGTACACACCTGTGCGCTGCAACTCCTTCATTTAATTCAAAGTGTGATTTTTATCTTGGTATTAGAGCTCAGGATAGAGATAGCCTCAATTTGTTTTTAGGGATGTATCATTAGTTACATTTCTGTAGTGGTAGGAGTACATGTAAATGTGTCTGTGTGATCAGGTGGAACTGCAGTAACACCTGGAGTGAAGGGTCTTAGATGACTAATCATCTCTGAGCCGGAGAAAAGGTTGAGCAATTGGCGCTTATTTTTTGAAGACAGTCGAGCCAATCTAGAACAAAACAAATTGGCGCTACTTTTTAAAGAAAAAGCGCACCAATTGGCGCTGCTTTGGGGCTGAAAAGCGAGCCAGGAAAATTATAACTAAATTGGCGCAGATCCGTGGCTGTTAAGCGCGAGAATTTTTCTTTTTTGCAATTGGCGCGGATTTTTAGCTATTCAGAGTGCCATAGAGCCAACCTCTTTCTCTCTGGAAATATGCAATTTTTTGTTGCAGATCAGGAGTTGTCCGATGGTGGCACGTGGATATTTCTGCTCGGTGGCAGCAGATTTGATTTGCCCGGTGGTGGAGAATTGGGGTTCCGTGATTGGACCTGCTCGGTGGTGGCGAATTAGAGCTCTGTGATCTGCTCGGTGGAAGCAGATCGATGTTTTTCCCGGTGGTGGCGCAGTGCAGCGCCTTGATCTCTTCAGTAGAAGCAGATCGTCCTTGCCCGGTGGTGGCGTGTTGGAGCTTGCTTATTGATCTGCTAGGTGGCAGCAGATCGGACTTGCCCGGTGGTGGCACAGTGAAGTTCCTAATCTGTTCATTGGCAGCAGATCGGAATTGCCTAGTGGTGGCCGATTGGAGTGTTCAGTTGGGCGAAAATGAACAACCGTTTGGAATCATACCTCCACGAGTCTGGCAAGCTCGATGGAACGAACTTCTCTAACTGGAAGTTCAAAATGAAAACTTTGTTGGAGAGTGTGAATGCATGGTGGATCGTCTTGGGAAATGAGCAGAGAATTGGAACACCAACCCAAGAACAAGATTGGGATAAGAGAGAAACAAAGGAGAAAGTCATACTGAAGATGTCTATCAAAGACAACATTATCCACCATATCAAAGATTGCAAGTCGGTCGGGGATATATGGAACAAAATCAAGAATCTGTACGAGACACAGAACACAAATCGTGTTCTGGCACTCAAGGGAAAATTGTTTGCATTAAAGATGGATGAGAATGAATCCGTTGGTGGATTCATGACCAGAGTCAAGGATCTGAGAGAAAAATTGGGAGTCATTGGAGAGAAGGTATCACATTCAGATCTGGTTACACTTACACTGAACAAAATGACCGATGACATCTGAGGGTTGTCAGCGAGAGAGAAATCCCCCTCGTTTGATGACCTGACAGCGATTCTGCTCCAGGAGGAGGAACGAAGACAGAATCTGAAAAATCAAAGCAATGACTTAGCTCTGATGGCGAAGAGGCGATAGCACAGAGGAAAGAAGCACCAACACCAACATTAGCATCAGCAACCACAGCAGCAGCAACAGAAAGGGGCCAACTCTTTTCAAAAGAAATCATTCGGAGGTATGACTGATAATTATGTTAAGAGATGTTTTTACTGTGGGAAGCCTGGCCACCAGATTAAAGAATGCTATAAGAGGCAGGCGGATGAAAGAAAAGGCAAACAGAGGAAACATCAGGGGTGTTTTGCTGGAGAAGAGGATGACCACAACCATGATCTTCGATTATTCACAGTCGACTATGCACTTTCAACATCAAAAGGAGATGAGGATAATATATGGTATGTCGATTTTGGCGCATCCTCGCATATGAACTGTAAGAAAGATTGTTTGAGTTTCTTGAAGAGTCTGCATGTGGATCAAAAATTTGCTTAGGAGATGACAGTGGGTATGAGATCGAAGGTTGTGGGGATATTCCTGTGAAGCTACCTAGTGGCGACATCAAACATCTCAAAAATGTTTTATATGTTCCAGGAATTAAAAAGAATTTGATCTTTGTCTCTATGATAACAGACCAGGACATGCAGGTGCAATTCTTCAAGAATGGATGTGTCATTCAGGATATCCAATTGGAGACAGTTGCAACAGGAGTACGCGTGGGAATTTTTTACAGACTGGATGCAAGGAGCATGCCACGACAAGTGATGGTTGCAGCAACATCAACAGTTGAAAATCTCTGGCATCAGAGATTTGGACATCTCAATTTGCAAGACCTCATCTTACTTCAGAAGAAAGGTATGGTCAATGGACTTCCTGCTTTACATAATATCAAACTGGAATGTGATGGATGTGCATT
>APFE031336929.1:0-17539 GCA_000404065.3 Pinus taeda | reverse complement strand
TGTCTCAAGCTGCAAAAACTCAATATTCTCATGTGCAGTTTGCAGAGAGGTTTGGATGTCAAAGAGAGTTTCTTTGTTAGCTTTGACCATCTCATCAATAGTGGAATGAATTAGGATATTCAATAACTTTAATGCATCTTCAAGTCTGGCCATTTTCTTCATTGTCACTTAAAAAACACAACTGAGGCAACAACAACAAAAAAATAATATTATACTCTTACTACAAGATCTTGTAAGGGCTTTCCAAGTGGCAACAATGTTGCGAAAATAGTTGATGGAGCAGGACCTAAGTAAGCTGGATGTTACCAAGTTAAACTACAATAAACATTTCTCGTCAAGCTACAATAAACATTGGTACAATTGAGCATATGGTAAATCAACAGTCCACATTTTGTTTCAAGAATGAACTGGAGCCAATGCAAAAAATATATAAATGTGAAGATGAGCGCTGTCCTCAACTTCAAACTTCAGAGCATCTGACTGCTATGGAAATCATGCAAAATCTCTACAAGAAACAGCTCCAAAATCTCTACAAGAAACTGCTCCAAGAATGACTTCCAAAAATGTCTTCAAAAATGCTTCAAATTCACTTCATAATGCTGATCACTTTACCAAAAATGATAGCGAGCTAAAACCTGCCAAACCCAGAATCCATGCAATATTGATCCATGTACATGCGCAAACTACTTTGCCAATTTACCACTCTAACCAGAATATTTCACAACAATTTAAGACTGTATTTATTTGGATTTCAAACAACTCTGCGCTTTTTCCAAATGTTTTAAAAAAATCGTAAATACTTCTTATCATCCTGCTAACATTACATGCTACTAAAGTGGCACTATAATATGCTTCAAAAGTGTCCAACCATCTGTTCTGATTTCGATGGAAAACATAATATGCTTCAAAAGTGTCCAACCATCTGTTCTGATTTTGATGGAAAACCACGCATCAGTTGGAAGTACTAACATCAAATGATCATCCCTTTGATCTTGAGCTGGTCATGCAATTGATGCGCAATCTTTTGTTATCGATCCGGCAAAAGATTTGGACAGCTCCGAGTTTCGAAGTCGAGGGCTTTTGCGTAAGCCTGTGTAGAACATGGGTGCATGCGTGCATTCCACAGTATTTTGTTTTACATGCCCAACTTCAAAATGCAAGTGTCTGTCAGCACACTTGTCTAGACACGATGAGCTTCATTCTGGAATTGACACGATGAACTCCATGCTGTACTGCATCCGGTTAGTCGCCCACTGGTTGTGTCGGAAAAACTTAAATCTGGCCAATGTCTAATAGCAAATGTAGTGGTTAACGAGGGGTCGCTTTGAAGACACACCAAGTAGCAACAAGACTAATACTGATAGTCTATGGCGAAATATTTGAGGTGGAGACAGAGGTGGCATCGGCTTCAGGCTCCATAAAGATGATGATGGAGGATTTCGGTAGCAAAGATATCGTTCCTTTGCCTACAATCTCTGGCAAGATCCTGCGCCTTACTTCCTGAAGGAGCACTTTTCTTAGGGCGGAATGTCCGTTGATTCCTGCCCAAGCCGAAGAGGCTCATGGCGCGAAAGGAGGCCGTGACGACAGAGTCTGTAATATAATTTTTTCTTCGCACTTGCCTACTCAGATTTCTCTGCACCAAAACCGACTCATCTTATTCTTCTTGTTTGCCCCCCATCCTGTGTCACCGCATTCAATTCATTTTTTGCTTGCTAATCGAAATTAGTCGAATCTTTTTCGAATTGGGAATCTCAAGGTTTTTTTTTTCGAAACAATTCGGCCCCAGTTCGATGAATTTCAAATCAAACCCTAGCTTAATCTTAAACTCGAACAACAAGGTGAATAATTTGTCTATCTGCGCGGGTTCGTTGAAGTTCGCCTTTGCAAATGTAATTCAGCAGAGTATAAAAATAAAAACCTGGCCACCGATACAGACAGAGCGGTTTGCAACGAGCTATTTCAGTGCATCGGTCTGAAGAAAATTCTGGTATTTTATAAAGGGAAAGGTCGTTACGGGCAGAAGACCGATTGGATCATGAACGAGTATAGGATACCAGAATTCACCTTCTCCGCATCCGAGGTGATTAGTTCTGCAATTCTTTTTCATTCTCCTTTCATGCTAATTTTTTTTTTTTTAATTAAGAAAGCAATATGCCTAAAGAAATTGTTTTTCACCTTCATGTTCAATCTAATAAGCATCGATATATCACTGTAAATTACAATTCGAGACCGCAAAGCCTAAAGATGGTTTTATCAGGAGATGGGCAGTCAGAGCAGAGGGATGAATCCACAAACAGGAACCATGTTCCTTCAAATTCATTATCAAACGAAGAGGATAAGAAGCCCGGTCATACCATATCAGGTCAATACAACAGCGTTACCTTACCTTCAGGCACACATTTTTCATTCAGTCAGCTTTTTTTTTTGTCATTTCCTTCAGGCAGAAAGCGTTACCATTTCCAGCGTTGTCAAGAAGCTTTCCTTTAGGTGTTCTTGTCAGGCACCATGTCAGAACAGTGTTTAATAATGAGGTGCAGTGCGGGTGTGGCAGAGGCAGCGTTTCCTTCAGGCAGTGGACAAAGGAGCAGGTGTAATTATGCTCTTTTTCTTTTTAAATGTTTATGACAGTCAGAGGTATTCATAAGAACAGGCAGGCAGAATTAAACAGGCAGGTAGAATTAAATAGGCAGGCAGAATTAAACAGGCAGGCAGAATTAAACAGGCCAGCACTATTCAAGGCAACTACACAGGCCACACATCATGGCTCTGATACCATGTTAAACAGACATGGACAGCGAAAAAAATAGGAAAGATAAATCATGCATTGCATTTTTTATTAACAATAGATGTACATTTATAGTACAATATGGTGACCGTTGGGATTCACATCCCAAGGTCCCTTGGACTGCTTTGTCCATTCGGCTTCCACACTAACCCTTTAGGATTAGGTGTCCAACATGCACTGGCGAAGGTATGCAATGCTTAGTGAAGTGATTGGGAGCTACACATACCTGCAGTGTTATGGGCTTATCTGATGAGATGCAAGAAATTGATGGGAAAAACACCTTTTAGGCTTGTCTATGGAGTGGAAGCCATAATGCCTATGGAATACATCATTCCTAGTCTACGTATAGCAGTGCTCACAGGTATGATGGATCACGGAGCCCTAGAGGAGAGGCTTGTGGACTTGGATGAGCTTGAAGAAGAATGAGTTTTGGCTGGATTTCACCAACAGGTCCAAAATCAGCGTGAAAACGCATGGCATGACTGACACATCAAGCTAGGTAGATTCAAGGTAAATGATCTCGTGTTGTTGTATGATAGTAAGTTTGATCAATTCCTATGAAAGTTCAGGATGCATTGGTTAGGGCCGTATATTATTAGGGAGATTACTAACGGAGGTGTGGTACAACTGGTCAGGTTAAATGGAGAACCCTTCCCAAGAAAGGTGAATGGCAGTCACTTGATGCCATACATCGACAATCCAACAATGTGACTATATGGAAGAAGCACAGTCTTAGCACTCCAGGCAACTAAAAGGAGGCGCGGGACTATAAACTACTCTACTCAGGAACTGCACGATGTCTAGACTAGGCATAGTAGCAAAGTGTCACAAGGTCCGCGACAACATGAAGACAGCTATGCTAGGGTGCAAGTCTAGCAGAAAGTGACCATTAAAGTCACTATTCATGATTTGATGGTTGGTTTGAGGCTAAATGGAGCCGGCGACAGGAATTTAAGGTGAACTTTATGGGTTAGATTCTTGGAAATCTACCACCAATCTAATATTAATGGACTGAATGTGGGGGGAATGGTCGAATTCAAATTCAAAAGGAATTATAAATTACAAATGATTGTCCAGCAAACAACATTTGGAAATTTTAGAACTGATTTGTTGCATGCTCGGGTATTCATGAACCGAGACTTATTTTAGACTCTGAAAGCGAATTCGTTGTTTGAGTAACTACTAAAGGCACTAAATGAACTATAGAGTAGCACTATGTCAACACCTGAAGAAGTCATGGACACAGGAGCAGTGACAGCCAAGGAAGCCACACAAGAAATTGTGGAAGTGGAAGCCCTATAGAGCATTAGAATAATCATTGAGGTCCCTAAATCACTGCGAACACCGAGCCCTAAGAAGGATAAGCAAGCCATGATCTCAGTGCACATCTCGCCTAGAAATCCACTAAGAACCAAGCTCACATTGCATGAAAAGGGGAAGGCCATTAATTTGGAGGTTAAAGAGGAGGACATTGAAGAAATCCTAGCAGAGGAGGAGGATGAAGAGATGGAAGTTGAAACCCAGGGTGCAGACCCTATTACCCAGTTACCTAAATATGTTCCTCTGCGAAAGGGTAAATCTAAGGTGTCGAAGGATATAGATGAGAGGAGGAGCTCTCTATAGACTCCATTGCTCCAAGACGTTATTATCTTTGAGGGACCGCATTTAGTGACTAAGAAGCTAATGCGCCAGAAGATTGACGCAATGGCTGGAATGATTGAATCGGAGCCACTCAAATGGCTCAAGGGTGTAAAGAAGGCTAAGTTTCTAAACCTACTCTGAGTGCTTACCACCAAGCCCCAACAACTGTCATTTTCATCAGGCAGCTGCTTTGTTTGGTGCATGATGGGTGCTTGTTCTTGGAGGAGCCCATCCCCATCATAGACAATCTAATTCACTAGATTAGATGGCTACCTTGCTTAGGAGAGGACTCACAAAACATTTTAGAGGGAAAAGGTGGTGATTTGGCCCTCGCAGAGGCAATGAAAAAGAAGTTTAAGTTGGAGAAGAAGAAGTGAGGGTATGCCATCCCCAACATTAACAACCCTGCAGTTAAGGTCAAGACACAAATATTGACAGGGTAGGTGATGCAAATGTGTCACACGGATGAGGTAACCATGCCAGTGGTTGCAGTAGCGGCGCAATGTGTAGAAGGGGTCCAATTCAACTGGGTGAACAGTATATGCGTTGAGTTCCTTGTGAACTACCGCGAGGCATAGGAGCAGGGAAAAATGTTTCATTACACATGCCTCCTATTGTCTATTGTACTAGTGGCATGGTATCTGCCTAAAGATAACTAGTTCCCTTCAGTCGCATTGGACCTCCAAGAGGCAACGAAGTACACTTCACTATCGGAAACCAAGAACGTGCAAAGGATAAAAGAAAGCAAGATATTTTGTATATTAATGGAGATGAATATCCAGATGGGGATCAATCACAAGCCGCGGTTATCACCCACAGTCTACAATAGTTTTCAAAGCTTTGCAAAGTTCAAAGCACACTTCCACCATGTCTTCATTAGGGCGCGGAATGACCTTACGAAGACGTGGCATGATTTACTGTATTTGGCGACTGACGATGTGATATTCTTAGTACTTGAGTCTTGGCCACCGGAATTGCGCACTCTAGCTGGCTCCATAGTGGAAATGAAGAAGTCTGTATAGTGCAAGAAAGAAGAGACACAACTTTGAATGGCGTAGCTGGCAGAAAAGCACAAAAAGGAAGAAGTAGCGACTAAGGCCTAGGTAGTGCGCGACGCTTCAAAGTTCATAGAACAACAATAGAAAATAGGACAAGAAGAGCATGAAGGACAGAAGTCACCTTTTCCTAAACCAGAGATAGACACAAAATAAGGTGGCACAGACCCATAGATGACATCCACCCAACTCAAGCGTCTGCGATCGCAACAGAAGACTGTGTCGTGAAAGAAGACAAAAGCATCAAAGACT
This sequence comes from Pinus taeda, assembly GCA_000404065.3. Taxonomy (NCBI): domain Eukaryota; kingdom Viridiplantae; phylum Streptophyta; class Pinopsida; order Pinales; family Pinaceae; genus Pinus; species Pinus taeda. The sequence continues at coordinate 11,803 of APFE031336929.1, read as the reverse complement.
TCTTTTGACCCAATCACCCTCACTGAGGGGGATTTGCATGATATTGTCAAAATGGTGAGGGATGTCATTGCGGAGGCCCTTCAATAGTTTGAGGAACAACAACAGTTGGTATTGGGGGCTCTTCGGATAGAGTTGCAGGACTTGTAGGTTCGCACTCCATAAGATGGTGCAATGTCCACGAGCCTCTTAGTCAACACTTTAGTTGCCAAGGAAATGTTGCATACCAGGGTGACCAACATGATAGTGTTACCAGATGGGGCACTTACTACAGAGAATGAATCTGACAGACCCACAGTGATAAATTTGAAAGGGGTAGGGTTAAACATGGCTGTGATCCCTAGGTAGACACTATACCTCTTATAGGATGGAGTCACCGCAGAACTTTGAGCTAGGGAGAGTCTTGCATTGCAAGTAATGAGTGAGCAACGAATCAACATTGAACAATTGGGTCTACAACGCAATGAGGGAGTCAAGCAGAATCAGTAGATTATGCAGGTGATAGAGGAAGCCTGCCGGATGGTCTTGAAGTTAGACATTCAAGCAAAAGAACTACTAGAGGTGTGCGTCTGTAAGTTAGCCACAGGGGTGTGTGACGTAAGAGAAGAAATGGCTAGGGTTCAGCTGGAGCTGAACCTGTAGATCGCAGAACTATAGAAGGCTCAACCTTCAGCCTCGCCTGATCTAAAAATGAGATATAAGACAATAATAAAGTATTACAGACTTATGTGCATGGATGTGCCTATGTTATCTTATGTAATGGATCGATCAAATTGTGAAATACATGGACTTTGAAAAAGTAAAAGACTATAATAGAAAAACACATAAAAACGCAGCAGATTTAATAAGGAGTTCACCCAATACTCCTGGGCTACATCTCCTGGTCTAGCCTTCAGTGGTGGCCTCTTTATTAAGTCCTAAGCAGAGTTTGTTTGCAATAGTGAGCTCAATTTGAGCCTCACATAGAACAGAATATAGCAATAAGAGTTTACTTGAATCTTTGAAGTTCTCTATGAGTACACGGACTCCCCTAATGCTCTCTGTCCTAAGCTCTATCTCAACATTTGCCTAAATACTACCTCTGCCCATTATGCTCTCTGTTTGTGGATTTTAAAGCTAACTGCGATGCCTGTTCATTTCACATCCTCGGCTCTCAGTATCCCTAGCCTCTGAATGCTTAGAATCCCTTTGCCAGTGTTTTTCAATAATTGTTTAACATATGGAGGGGAGGTGGCCACCTATGCATAATGCCAGAGTACCTGGGTCTCTAAAATTCTTAAGACAACTGCGCTCTATTAAAATAGAAGGAAATTCATTTGAAACGGAGAAATTCGCCAAAAGCTCATATATCAGACTTTAAAAGTCCTTAAATATGTTTCATTTCTCTATCAGGTCAATTCATATATTGGCAATCACATTTCGAAAGGGCTCCACCTCTGTGTATTTCGTTTAATACAAAATACACTAAAACATTGTAAATCCCCACATTCCAGACTTGAAATATCGTTTAATATTGTTGATAAACACTTTCAAGTCCGTAACATCGCATCGGTGCTTTTCCCTTTAAGTTTTTGTTTGTTCACGAAAATTCGATTTACAAAGGAAAACACAGTTTTCTGGATTTCAATATATATGCAATTCAACCTATCGGATTATCGGGTCCGTTATATCGTTTCCCTGATGGGTATCATCCCTGCTCCACTGCATAGTTATGATGTGATGCGGTGATGTGATATATCGCAATTTCTCATCGCAACAACCCTCGAGCCATTATAAAGCACTCCTTTGCATGCTTCGACATCAATCCTGCGATGTGATATGGGTCGTTGATCCACGCACTTGAACAACGGTCCAAATTCACTCCGCCATTTGTTCATCGCAATTTATATATATATAATATCTATATATATATATATATATATATATATATATATATATATATATATATATATATATATTATATATATATATATATATATATATATATATATATATATATATATATATATATATATATATATATATATATATATATAAAGAGCCAATCCCCATCAATAGTCTCTGCCGATTGCGATTTCTAGATCCAATCTAGACCATTGATTGGCCAGATCGGATGACTATTGTGCATCACCTGTTCCACTTGCAATTACTTTTTTTTTCATGATTTCACAGGTTTTGGGCTACCCGATAGTGTTTTTTTTTCCCGACTAAGGGTGTCCATCTTATGATATTTTCGATCCTTTTAAAGGATTTTTGGCTTTGGCATGATTTTTAATAGTTTTATGAAGACTTAGGAGGTATTCTTGGATCCATTTGGATCACGCCTTCCCACTGAAAAAAGCTTATGGACCACCAAAAATTGGTTTTCAAGCATCAATCAAGTGAGGATATTTCTGCCTCACTTGTCCAATCTCTATCCATTTTTCACTGCTGGGTTTTGAACCTTTGAGTCCAATCCTTAGGTACTCACATCTCCTCTACATGTTGTCCTCGCCTTCTTGTCTAGAACTGTATCTTCCTGCATCTCATTGAGGTATTAAGGCATCAAATCATCAATGCAAGGCAATTAACTTTTCTCTTCAGGATCTTCAATTAATGAAGGTTCAAACAGTCTTAAATTTTCGAAATTTACTACTGAATACATGTGCATGTATTCTAGCAGATCAAGGTGGAAATCATTCTCACCAATTTTCTCAAGTACCTTAAAAGGCCCATACCTTACTGGCTTCAACTTCTTTCCTTCACCTTGCATTATGTCCTTGCTGATATACAACCATACTTGATCGCTAACTTGGAAGTTGTGCTCCACCTGGTGTTTATCATGTATTGCCTTGTATTTGGCTTGGCTATTTTCCAGCTTTTCCTGCACTGCCTCGTGAATCTCTTGGATCTGTTTAATGAATCTGGTTTCTTTATCCACATCACTGTGTTCAGCAATTTCTATGCCTTTTTCGAAGACGAAATCCAAAGGAGACCTTGGTATAAACCCAAAACAGGTCTCAAAAGGAGATCTATGTGTAGAAGAATGTTTAGCATGTTTGTAAGAATGTTGCACATAACATAAATGTTCATCCCAAAGCTTGGGATGCTTGCTGCAATAACCCTGAGCAACTGGATCACTATCCTATTGACTACCTCTGTTTGGCCATCTGTTTGTGGATGAAAGGTTATGCTTTTCTTCAATCTAGTGTCCATTAATTCCCACATAATTCACCAAAACTTCCCAACAAATCGGGAGTCTCGATCAGACACTATATAAGTGGATAACCCAAAATGTACCCAGACATGCTGAAAGAAAAATTCCGTTGTTTGTTCAGCTGTAATCTGCTTATTGCAAAGTATTAAAATACACATTTTTCTAAACCTGTAAATAATAACATATAAATAGTCATGTCCCTTTCTAGATTTTGGCAATCCCCCAACAAAGTCCATGGAAAGACTTTCCCAAGGACAGGAAGGAACTAGTAGTGGAGTGTACAAGCCTAGTTTGCTATTGCTAGGCTTGCTTTTAGCACACATGGTACACCCTCTTACATATCTACAAAATGTTTCATTCATTTTTTGCCAATAGCAGTATCTTTGCAGTTGTGTAATTGTTTTGCTTACACCAAAATGACCTGATATCAGAGAAGTATGTGCTTCCCTAATTATATTGATTCTCTCTGTTTGTGGAATGCATAGCTTTCCCAAATGATAAAAGATTTGGTCCTTAATATAGTAATCCACTTCTTCTACCTTTTTTCCATTACTTAAAGCTGCATATACATCTTTAAAGTGTATATCTTGAGCATATTGTTCAATGTAGCTTTTATGCATTACTAAGTTATGCTTAAGTATATTAGATTCATTTTTAATTGGTCTAGACAACATATCTGCAACTTTATTGTGTATTCCCTTTTTATATCTAATGACTAAATTAAATTGTTGTAGGAAACCCATCCACCTATCGTGTCTTGATTGCTGCAATTTAGTTTGTGAGTGTAAATATTGAAGTGGTTGATGATCAATATGTATAACTGTTTATTTTCCCATTAATTAATGTTTCCACTTTTTCGCACTCTGGACTAATGCATAAAATTCTTTATCATATGTAGGATAATTAACTACTACAGAATTAAAAGTCTCAAAATGGTAGCATATGGGTTTACCATGTTGCGCCAACACTGCTCCCATGGCATAATCACTGGCATCTGTTTAGATCTCAAATGGTTGTTGAAGATTTGGCAATGCTAGTACTGGTGTTGTACCAATTTTTTCTTTCAAGGTGTCGAAGGCTTTCTGCTGTTTGCCTCCCCACTCAAACACCTTGTTCAATCCTGTCAAAGCATTTAAGGGAGTTGCAATTAAGGAAAAGTTAGCAATAAACATTCTCCAATTTTGTGCTACCCCTAGGAAGCTTCTAACTTCAGTAGAAAACTTGGGTTTAGGCCAGTTTACAATGACTGCAACCTTAGAGGGATCTATCTTCAATTCACCACCCCCTACTATATGACCCAAATAATTCAAAAACACATATTTCATTAAATTTGGAAGTATTTTATTACAAGGCCTTCAACAACATTCATTCATTTGTAAATCACCATATTAACTTGATTCAGCATTAAAATAATTTTAGTAATCTCAAACCAATTAGAGATTGTGAATAGGTCAAACATGGGGTTGTTATGTACAATAGTATCAGTACACAATAGGAGTGTGAAATTAAAAATAAATTGCATTTATAAACTTATATGAATACATATAACTAAATGAAATTCAATAAATAAATACCCATTCATGTTGAGTATCAGCAGTGATTTTGCCTTCAAGTCATATTGGATTCTAATAATGAAATTATTTAAACCACAACTAAACTATTTAAGAATTGAAAATGACAAAATGCTAATATGGATTGGAAAATCAATGTCCCATGGTGCAAAAAGTTTAAATACAAACATTTTTGACCCATCTCCTTAATGAGTCTAGATGGTCCACTTAACACATAATTTTTTAATTAATTATTCCATGTTTTATTAAGAAGAGAATTTTGTTTTGCATAGAGTTTTGTTTCAAAACAATACAATATGAGATTAATACAGTCTTAATAAATTACGTGATAGACAAATAAAAGTGAATAAATGGATTCCTTATTAAATTAAATGAGATGAGATGATTGCATATACAAAAACTTGATTTAAGAATATATGAAAAACAATTATGGGTTAAAAAGTGAATGCCCTACAATTTAATGAGTAGTATTCACTTATGAGCCATCACCCATTAGCCTAAACAGTCCACTTAATACTTATTATCAAGAAATTAAAAGATTTATTTTTCGAAAAAATGCATCATAATATATGGATATTATAAATCACATTTATATAATCATATTAATGGACATAACTAAGTACACGTCAATAATATAATTCTAGCTCAAGTGATGATTTCAGTTTGTTTAAAAAAATTTACAAAAAAATGACTTTAAATAATGAAATTATATGCCTTAAAATTCAAAACGTTCAATGACATCATTCATCCATGATTGTGTCTAATCAAACCTTGATAATCCACTTATCAATTATTATCATCATATATATGTTTTTTTAAGAAATGCAAAATTATTTAGATTACTTTTTTATCTCAAAAATTACATATCACATTTATGCACTCATATTAGTGCATTTTATATGTAAACAATGAATAACTAACTTTGTACCTTGTTGATTTTAAATATGATATGATTGCAGTTACAACCATTAACTGATTCAAGCATATAAATGTATGAAAACTATCGATTGAGAAATCACATATCTTATGCTTCAAAAATATCAAATCATTTACCTATAACACATTTCTCATTAGCCTTACTAGTGAATTATGCATTCTGAATAATGAATAATGCACATAACATTTATCAAGTAAATTATTATAATTTCTTTAGTAAGAATATCACCTTTGTTTGCAAGTATTTTATTACAAGGCCTTTAACAACATTCATTCTTTTGTAAATCGTTATATTAACTTGATTCAACATTAAAATAATTTTAGTAATTTCAAACCAATTAGAGATTATGAATAGGTCAAACATGGGGTTGTTATGTACAATAGTATCAATACACAAAAGGAGTGTGAAATCAGACTCTTAGAAGAAATTGATTTAAGCTAAATCATATTAGTATGGCAACTCTAACCCCCTTTCCCCCAACCTACAGGGGATTTGTTGATTGAATTATGGTGATGTGAAGATCTTATTGTAAATGACAACGCAAAGTGTCCCTTGCATTTCATTGAAACTAGTCTACTAAAACCTTAGTAAAATGTTCTTGTGCTCAATTTCCTACGGTCCCTATGTGCCTTTATGAAGCACTAATGAGGGGGTCATCATTCATCTTCATAGAAAGCAGACATCCACTATAAAAGTTATACATTGTTGATCTAGGTATATCAAGAAGGTTAGGCACCATTGATCTATCTCCACTCAAATCCAAGTACATAAAATTAGAGTTCTTAAATGGATATTCAAGTCATTCGATTGAGATGGACAGTGTCACAAATTGAAGTAAACAAGAAACTTTAGTGGTGACTTCTTGTAAGTAGTGGAGGCAAGGGTTTTCAAATATTAGCATAGTTGATGGTAGTGTGGATATTGATATCTCCTTGTCAACATTGTCAAGACCAATAATAGTCACGATGTAAATTTAGTGTCAACCAACTGTATGGAAAACCATGATTGATCATTACCTTCACTAAGAAGAGAAAATGATAAGCATTTTTAATGGGGAATAAATAAGTGTGAAACATAACTCATGTATTTTAGTTGAAATTTATATAAGTCCCCATGTTCTTTAATTATTAAATACTTAATGTAAATACAAATAAATTATCATTAAGATATTCATTTTGAAAATTAAATATGTATTAAAAGGCATTCATCTATGACACTTGATTTTTCATGTAGTCTGAATAAACCACTTAAAGTTTTTTATCAATTAATTCTAATTAGTTTTGTATAAGATATATCTTTACTTAGATTAATAGATTTATTTCAAAAATAAATTACAATTATAAACTTATATGAATACATATAACTAAATGAAATTCAATAAATAACTTCTAAGTCTTGTTGGATTCTATGGGATTATTTTAAGTACAAACAATTTATTTAAGAATTGAAATCTACAAAAGGTTAATATTGATGGGAAAAGCATGTCATATGGTGAAAAAAGTTTAAACGCATCCATTTATGGCCCATCCTTTGAATGAGCTTAAATAGTCTACTTAATGCTCATGGTGAAGTCATCAATCCATGTTTTATTAGAAAATTCATTTTCTTTACATGGTTTTTTATTCTAGAAATAGCAATTTCACATTTATACACTCATATTAAACCACATGATAGCTAAATAAAGATCAATTAATGGTTTCTTGACTCATTGACTTATATGACATGACTGCATATAGGAACAATTCATTTGATAATGCATAGTTAGAAAAAAATGTCAATTCAAAGTATAATAAACCAGTTAGAACTCATAAATAATTGATTTTAAATTATTAATTTTCTAAAAATATATATTTTTACTTACATTGAGATCTTTATTTCAAAAATAAATTCCATTTATAATACATACATACTAAATATAATTTAATACATACTCGCCTTGTTGGTTTCTATGAGATTATTTCACTTACAAATAATTTATTTAAGAATTGAAATTTACGAAATGTTAATAAAGGTGGGAAAATCAAATGCCATATGTTGCATAAAGTTTAAATACATTTATTTATGACTTGTACCTTGAAATAACTTTAACAAACTACTTAACATTCATTACCAATTAATTATTCCATGTGTTGTTAGGAAAAAAATTTTCATATTTACATTGGTTTTTTTTTTTTTTTAAGTGTCACATTTACAGACTTAGATATATGGCTTTATATAGAACACTAAAACTCATTATCAATTAATTATAATTTGTTTTGTAAAATATATATTTGCTTACATTAAGAGTTACATTTAGAAAATGCATCACATTTATGAACTTCTATCAATGCATATAGCCAAATAGAATTCTTCAACTCATATTGGATTCTATGAAATTACTTAAACCACAAATAAAATATTTAAGAAATGAAAATGAAAAAATGCTAATATGGATTAGAAAATCAATGTCTTATGGTGCAAAAAGTTTAAATACAACCATTTTTTACCCATCTCTTTAATGAGTCTAGATGGTCCACTTAACACATTGTTAATTAATTATTCCATGTTTTATTAAGAAGAGAATTTTGTTTTTCATGGAGTTTTGTTTCAAAACAATACAATATGAGATTAGTGCAGTCTTAATAAATTCCATGATAGACAAATAATAGTCAATAAATGGATTCCTTATTAAATTAAATGAGATGAGATGATTGCATATACAAATAGTTGATTTAAGAATATACGAAAAAAATATGGGGTAAAAATTGAATGCCCTAAACAATTTAAACGAGTAGTATTTCTTATGAGCCATCACCCATTAAGCCTAAATAGTCCACTTAATACTTATTATCAAGAAATTAAAAGACGTATTTTTCGAAGAAAAAAAAATGCATCATAGTATACTCATATGGATGGACATAACTAAGTACAAGTCAATAATATAATTCTAGCTCAAGTGATATGATTTCAATTTATTTAAAATACAAATTTACAAAAAAATGACTTTAAATAATGAAATTAGATGCCTTACAGTTCAAAAAGTTCAATGACATCATTCATCCATGATAGTGTCTAATCAAACCTTCATAATCCACTTATCAATCATTATCATCATGTATATGTTTTTTTAAGAAATGCAAAATTATTTAAAATATATATTTTATCTCAAAAATTACATGTCACATTTATGCACTTATATTAGTGCATTTTATATGTAAACAATGAATAACTGACTTTATGCCTTGTTGATTTTCAATATGGTATGATTGCAGTTACAACCATTAGTTGATTTAAGCATATACATTTATGAAAACTATCGAGTGAGAAATAACATATCTTGTGCTTCAAAAAGATCAAATCATTTACCTATACACATTTATCATTAGCCTTAATAGTGAATAATGCATTGTGAATAGTGAATAATGCACGTAACATTTATCAGGTAAAATATTATAATTTCTTTAGTAAGAATATCACCTTTGTTTGCAAGGAGTTCTATTTCAAAACTTATATTTCACATTTATATATGATTATTGATACGTATAAGTAAACATAAGCCATTAACAATAACATGCCTTGATGGTTCATGTAAGATAATTTGAATGGAAAACAATTCATTTAAGAACACATGCACGCGTGCACACACATCTTAGAAAAAAAAATCGATACAACAAAGTCATTGCAAAAACAATTATAAATAATAAGAAATATACATATTAATATAATTGGCATCCCATATATTTCAAAAGATATAAAATCATACAAATTGATTCAACAAAAACTATTTCGAAAATGTATTGAAAAATTGGAATGTACTTTTCAACAAATTTATAAAGGAAATTATCTCCATCAAAACTACAATGAAGTACATGTTCTATTGAACATTCGAATGTACTCATGTTTTTGTTTGATACGATGAAGTGTCTTAAGAAAGGGGAATAAAACTTGCAGAAGCCACATATCTTTCTCTTTTCCTGTATATGATTTTATCAAGATGTGGTTTGATCGATATCTGATGAATTGAGAAGTATGCTTTTTTGTATCTATTAGCAATACATTTGATTCTTCATAACTATCTCCATATTGGGACCACACATCAATCAACGTTTTCTCATAAAATTGTCTTGTTCTCCCTACTTCCAATTTTGTTTGCAAATGACAATGAGACCTTTCCCATGCAAATTTAAATTCCTCTATATCAATATTTGATTTTTCAAGTACTTTTCGCATGTAATTGTGAGTGACATTTAATGTCCATAGTGCGACATCATAATTTCTTAAGCAATATTTTAATACTTTTGACTGAAAAGGCCTTAAAAAAAAGGACCTATCATCAAACTGCCAATCTGGTTCTCTTTGGATATGAAAATTTTGTTCATCTTTGGTGTATGATTGGAAGAATATTCCTTCCATTTCAAATATCAACAACATCTTCTGACTTGTAGTAATGCCCATCTGCATCTGCATTGGAACCACATGTATGATATTAACATATCTTCACTTCAACACTTCATTGCTTCAAGACATAAAAACCTATCATTTTAAAAATGATGTTAATATTTATTATGAATTATTTCCATTTGTATGCTAAGGTAATTTTACAATGAGTTCAGAGTATCACAAAATACAAATACAATTGCCCCATTAAACAAACAAATAATATGTTTACTTTATACATACAACCTAATACCTTTATTTAATTTGTATGGAATAAAAGTCTTATAAGAATGCATTGACCCACCATTTAAATCAATGATTTTAAGACTTATAATGATTTATTTAATTGCAATTGAAAAATATAATTAAAATGGTCTAGTGCTAGTAAACAAACTAATTATATATTATTTTTCACATACAATATAATACAATTTTAAATTTCAAACCTAATTGATTATATGTTAATTTATAGAGTTTCTACCTTAGTTTGTTTTGGTGCTTCTTTTAGTACAAATTGTATGTTTATTGTTGGCGCTACATACAACTTAATATAGTTTTTGAACTTATATGGAATAAAAAAGGTTATAAGAATGCAATGGGTCATCCTTCACATTACTAATTTATAAGAGGTATAACAATAACTTAAACCACATTTAAAGCAAATAATTGTAATGATCTAATTAAAACAAATAGACCAGTTATCTATTAATTTTACATACAATGTAATCCATTGTAAAAAAAAATATAGCATGAGAAATTTTGATATGAAAACATTAAATGACCATTCATCTCACCAAAAATAAAGAAAATAAAAATATTTTATTTTTGGTAATGACAAACCAAATCAACAATTCTTTTATTAGTGTTGTGAAATAAAAATAATAATTCATGATGTCATACATATAATAGCATGAAGTAGACATCAATAATCTTAAGGTACTTCTAAATGTAAATGAACATCCTTCAAAATAGCTCGCACATCGTAGCCTTGTTGAGTTTATGCAATATTCTCCATAGCCCATTGATCAACCAATTATCCCCTTGATTTGCTCCAATGAATGGAGGGGCAAGAATCACATTTTCTTTTGGATTCTCTTTCATTCTCTCAATTAAACAATCAACTATAATAGTATTGGTTGCGTCATATTGGGTATGCATTTCCCACACATTTTTCAATGATTTAGTGTGTATAACTTTCGTTGGATTGTCAATGACCTTATGTCCCTTTTGTGGTTTACAGTCTGAAGAAATCCACTTAAACAAAAGTTTATCTTGTAATGTTTATGAAACCAATTTGTTTAGAAATCTTGTTGTGCTTTGTTTCAAAGCTGTCGTCCAAATTGCAATGTCAAGAGATTCATTTTTGAAACACATTTCAAAAAATGATTTTGCATGTGGATGAATCCAAAATAATTTTTTCTCTATTGTGTAATTAGCATCAGCTCCCATTTTCTCAATATGCCCTTTGTTTGTTGCTTCATCATCGATGCTATGATAAAAAATTTCCTTTAGTTCAAAAATAACTAGTTTCTTTTCAGTTATTTTGGCTACAACACAATGGAAAATAATATAGTCAAACCATTTTATTAATGTTACAAAAATTACTAAAAAATTGTTGAAACAATACACTTACCTTGAGTGGTTTTTACACTATTTATAGATGAAACAATAACTTATTTTATCATC
>APFE031336927.1:0-14956 GCA_000404065.3 Pinus taeda | reverse complement strand
CTTCCTTGCTTGATCTTTGCTTCCTCTTACCTTCTTTTCCTTTCTTGATCCAATGCCAAAATGCTCCAAGAAAACTCTAAGTGTCCAAGAGTGAGAGAGGGAATAATGAGAGAGCTCCAAAACTGAACTGAAAAAAAGGTTATAAACTGATCCTCAAAATCTTTTTTATCAATTAGGCCTCTATTTTCTTCATTTTCCTCGTCACATGCAACTTGTGACCTTTCACCTTCCTTTTCTCCTAATTTCCATTATTTCCATAAATAAATGTGCTAAAAATGTCATTTTTCCTTTCCAAAGCTTTAGCCATTGCCTTTTCCAATTTCCTTTAGCTATACTAAATCGATGAACACCCACACTAGGATGTTTTTCCCAACATTTAGCTTGGAAATAATGTCCCATCAACCATAGTTATTATTTTTGCCTTTATTAACTTTTATTACATGGAATTTTCACCAGGGTTGTTACAGTTCTTTTCTTAGATAATTGCATTTCTTAATTAACACATTAATTTAACCCCATATCATCATTATATTATTCATATTTACATCATTATTCATAAACATACACAACTATGTAGAAAGAAAAACATCATTATTATCAATGCAGCAGAAAATAAAGGAACAACAGAAGAAAAACATGCACACATAGAGACACTAGGATTGGTCCGAGACCAGGGAAAAACCCACTATGGGGAAAACCCTTGCAAATTATTCTTCTTCTTAGATCGTCATCAAATGTTTCAGCAAAATAGAGTACAATGAGCTCAATACATAAACTTGCAGCAGAGATTTACAAAACATAAGCAAACTACAAAACAATAGAGAGGAACACTTTATCCATCAAACTATTGAAGCCAATTGAAGGAAACTATCAAACCCTATATCAAAAACCTGGATGCTCCCAATAAGGTAGACTACAAGTGACTAAAACGTTCTGGTCACTTCGTTAGCCACTGTGTGCAAGCATTTGTGTCTAGATCGGACACTCCCAAGAAGACTGTATGCGTGTGTCTGGGGAAAAACACACAAATAATTGCTCCAAACCCCTAGTCACTCCTTTCCTACTACTATGCAAGCGACTAGTATTGCTCAGTCACACCCTCAACCTCACCATGTGAGCATCTAGGGACCAACACTATTCGATCTACTTCTGAAACCCCAAATGCTCCCTTTAGGATTTTGTGTGAGCATCTGAGACTTCCCATATGCACCCTTGACCACGTTGTGCATGCGTTTGGGGTCGAAAATATTTAGTTACGTGGGTGTGACCAAGAAACCTAAACCCTAGATCTGTGCAAGCTTCAACCCTATAGTTTTGGACTGTTGTGCAAACTTTCTCCGTCATACCTATGTGAACCAAGACAGTAGAAGAGAAGAGAAGATGGTTTGATCAATGTGTCCAAATGAGCTTGGTGGAGCAACACCAAAGATGAAAACTTATACTCTGAAAATTTTAAGCTCACGAGCTACACTACCCTTCCCATCTCGAAACATTGTAATTATGCTTAATGTTATGTTGTGTTCGACCCAGAAGATATATTGGAGACCACGACCGTTCATGGGATAAGTGAGAAGGCCAAGGTAATCTGCATGATGAGTCAATACTCCCTTAAGAACCAAGGCCTTGCACGGAAGGAGTTAACCAAAATAGAGAAGTTGGATTCTACCAGTGTGTCTCCAAGTGTTGTCGCGACCGCAACACCCTCCAAAATTTTTGCCTGCACTCAAATTTTGGAGCCTAGTGTGGATCATGTGATTGGTCATTCCTTAGTCCCTTATTGGTAAGTAAATGATTTCAATCTCCCTCCTTCGATATCAAGATTCATTCACGCTTTTATATTTACATAGCAAGTGTCATCTTCGGGCATGGGAGTTATCACTTGTAATGCAAAGGGAGGTTTTGGTTTGCTGCAAGGGGAAATATTTCTGGAAATTATTTGTTCTCATCATATAGACATGTTTCGCAGTCATTTCCAAAGTTTCACACACTATTAGATAAGTGTCATCATTATCCTCACAAATTCTATCTTTGGAGATGCACTTGTCGTAAGTTGACACAAAGGTTGTTGGATTAAGTGAAGTATGTTTTCATATGTTCTCGATGATCTTTGTTGTATCACTAAGTTTCCAAGCGTGTCGCACAATCAAGTTCTATCATTGTTCACACCGGTTTCAATGATCCCACACTTAGCCAAATTCTAGAGGATTCCTAACAACCTAGCCTCATCCGGCCTTCCTAAACTGCGCAGTTCGCATCTACAGCCCTCAAGCTTTTTCCTTTCCCACTGGAACCACACAATGTGCAGAAATCCCAACATCCCTTGGCACCAAAACTGTGCAAAGGCTACCTCCATTGACCCTCCCTCAACTAGAGCTCACTACCCTCAAGAACTGCACAAATTTTTCCTCATGGCCTCTCTACTACCCAGTTATACTTGCCTTTGAAAACTACGCATATTTGTCCTCTAGGGCCTCATCCCACGGTAGCAACTACCTGCTTGAACTGCGCAATTATGTCCCTCAGTAGGCACTGTGCAAATATTTCCCTCAATGGGCACTATAGAGTCTTATCCTTCAGTCCAACCCAGTCACTAAGCCTTCTCTCCCCTAACCTTATACTATTTTTGGCTCAGTTAGTGGATTATCATGCAACATCTTAAAGTAGTGGTTTATTAGACTGATGTCATCTTGTCATGAGTAGATTATAGATACATGAATTCTACCAAACTATGGAAAGATGATTAAGGAGTTTGTGCTAAATGATACTTAAGGAGATGAGGAGAAAATATAACTATCAAATAAGAAGACCAAGGAACCGAGGGTATGATAGAAGATCAGGACCGCATGACGACTCCATCTGATTTACAACCCTTTGGAGGGTAGGTATGAAAAACAAAGTTCATCTTTCATGACGTTGAAATACACCTCTTTGCATAAGATGAATGACAACTTATCACTATCATATCATTATGTCTTCAATGACATGCATGGTCGCAAACACTGAAAGTCATTCCATGTGTTTTCTCTAAGTGTTTTTCTCCCTTTCGCTTGTTGGATCAACTGTCATCTCTTAGCATGTTTGACTGTTATGACATAGTTGTGAGACTTCTATGGTGGTTTCGAAGGTCAACCTTTGTGTATATTATCTTTCCTAACCATGTAAACACTTGTCACACTCATACACAAATTCTTGAGCACTTTTGCACAAGTTTCGTCACAGTTATCCTAAATTCTATCTCAAGTATCACACTTGTCACTTCTTAACCTGAGACAGTCACACAGAGGGAAATTCTTTGTTTTTTGTCTTAGTGATCTATGTTTTCGTGTCATTGAAGTATGTAAGTGTGTGATCACATTTCAAGTTCATCACGGGTCAATCTCCCTCCCGCACATATCCATTTTAAGAAAATCTTCCCAATCGGGCAACTCACCTTCACCAAGCCTTGTCTGAGCTACACACTGCACAATCTTAGCCCTCAACGATGTGACCTTTCTACTTGGAACTGCATAGTGCACAGTCACTTTCCTCCAGGGTTTTTGATCTATGCAATTCCTAAGTCCAACAACCTTCACAGAGGGAAATGCTTTTTTTGTTGTCCCAGTGGTCTATGTTTTTGTGTCGTCGAATTATGCTAAGTGTGTGAACACATTTCAAGTTCATCACAGGTCAATCTCCCTCCCACACGTATCCATTTTCAGAAAATCTTCCTGATCGGGCAACTCACCTTCACCGGGCCTTGTCTCAGCTACGCACTGTGCAGTCTTAGCCCTCATCGATGTGACCTTTCTACTTGGAACTTCACAGTGTGCAGTCACTTTCCTCCAAGGTTGTTGCTCTGTGTAATTCCCGAGTCCAGCAACCTTCCTTAACCCCAAGAATTGCACAGTTGTGCCTCCCAGTCTGCCTTGAACTACACACTTTGAACTTTCAATCCTCAATATTTTCCCCTTCCTAGTAGAACCGTGTAATGCGCAGAGATTTTAACCTCCCTTGGCCTCTAGAACTGAGCAAATGTGTCCTCCAATGACCCTCCCTCAGCCGGAGCTCACTGTCTGCAAGAACTGCACAGATTTGTCCTTCAAGCCTCTCTACTGACTAGTCCTCCTTGCCTCTAGAAACTACGCATATCTATCTCCCAGGGTCTCATCCTACATCAACCACTATATGCCTAAACTGCACAATCCTGGCTCCCAGTAACCTCTACACAATTTTTCTCCCCAATGGGGACTTTGCTCAAAAGTTATTTAGTCAAGCTTGAGAAACACTCTACGTAGTCTCACTGATCAAGCCCTCTCCCTTTCACCTAGAACGATGCAATGTGTAGTTGTCGGTCCCTGTCTCTTAGTCTGTCACTTTCCCTGGGCTCAGTTCATGGGTAGTAATGCATCATCTTAGACTAGGGATTTTTCAGATTGATGTCATCCCATCATGAGTGAATTGCAGAACTGGTACACTATCAATTCATGGTGAGATGATGAAGAAGAAGAAGAAGGAGGAGGGAAGCATGCCTAGAGACTCACTTGTAGCTGAACAAATGAGTGAACTTGTCAAGAGCAAGAAAAGGGACACAAGTTTGCAACCACCTCCAAAGACCGAAAATCATTGAAGGTCCCGCATCATCAAGCTATGCGGATGAGAAGAGAAAGCATACCCAAGAACACATCTACCACTCATTTGCAATAGTGACTTGACATTTCTACACCATCAAGTTAGTCAATGTCAATGACATTGTGTCAAGTAATGTCATGAGTTGTCATATGCCACATCACTATCGTGGGACATGTATATTGTAAATCAAATGTATTGTAAAGTGAAATTTCAATGGACAGACAAGAATATGAAGAGTAATGTAAGTTGAAAAGTCATAGGAAGTTGAACAGTCATGAGGGTAGTCAAAGAGTCACAAGGGGAAGCATCACCCTTGGTTATGTATACCTCCTCATTGTATGAGCAAAGGACTTTTCATCTTGGCTCCTCCCACAAGGCATTAGAGGGACCAACTAGTTCTTTGAGGAGCAAGGAGTGTCTCCAATGTCCCACTGGGGCTAGTGATGTTCAATGTAAATATGTGTCTTGGAACTTTTGATTAATAACAAAAGCCTTTTAAGGCTAGAAATTTTTTCATGCATGACGTATGAATGTTTGTAAGAATATTATGTGGACATTTGTATTTCATGTTTGCTTTCACATGTACTAAGATAGTTGAACTATTTTGGTTATTTTAGTGCTTATTTTGTTGATAATGTGTTGTAATGGTTGTTATTGTTGTCGCATCCTGGTGGACAATTCCGCGGGATACTAGACATACCTTTCCTCACTTATCGGTTATAATGATCATCATGTCCATTGTGGACTATTCCATTGGATGTTAGACAAATCTTCCCTTGACCTTTGGTTGTAACAACTATCTCATTCGTTGTGGACTATTCCATTGGATGTTGCACAGATCCTTATGCTTCATGTGTGCCTCTTCCTGGGTGGTACTATTACCTCCCACTTAGAGGCTTACTTTTCTCCCCCCCTTTTTCAATAAGAGAACCTAGACACAGTTGCGTTATGCCGACAGCTAGAGCCAAGGCACATCTTTGAGGATTTGGAAACCGATCCTTTATACCAAATGGAACTACTACACCAAACGGTGTGAAGTATAATTGGGACTTCATATTGGGGAGATCCCCTTGGTTGACAGATTTCCAACACCTCAACAGAATTCAATGATTTACTACACTAATCCCTTTTTTTTTCTTTTCTCTACGAGCACCTTTATTTCTTATATATTTGAAAAAGGAAGTGTGATTGTAAATTGAAGCATGCCTCCCTCCTCAAATGCATATGCAATTCCTTCCCTCATAATTTTTAAAATATTTTAACTATGTTAGGAAACGTTGAAGAAATGTTTTCCTCTATGATTGGAAGATTATTTTGTCCAATATCTTCAAGCTTGGCATTTAAATTGGAGTCAATTTGTCTTGTTCATTCTGAATATGGTGGTTGCCTTTATTATTTGTCTATCCAACCTTGTAGATTGTGTAAGTTCAGGAGGCATGAAACTTGCTACATTATGCTCATTGTTTGTATGCTATCTAGTAGGACAATCAAGTCATATGTTGATGATGAAATATCTTCAATAAGTTTATCTACAACATTTTTATTTATTTTGAAATAACCACCACATCTACATAAGCTCTCCTAGAAATATTGATGTTTGTTACAATTTCCATCTCCTCTGAACCATTAGCAATTAGTGCAAGCATACACGGAGTTTTATGTGCATTGAAGATCAATTTATTTGTTTCTTGGTCAATTATTACAATTGAGGTTGTGGTTAGATGTTGTATTTCTTCCAAGGCTCAACAAAGTCCCTTGACTTTCTTTCAATCCAACACTTCTAGCATATACTTTTATGTTCCTTTTCTTTCGTAATTTCATTTTTTTCATTGTTAATATATTAAATTAGGATTGATACATACAACCTGTCCACTCTCAAGTCCTCAAGTTCTTCAAAAACTTCCCCCTATAATGGTGCTACTCTTAGATGGACCAAGTTCATCATTGCTTCCATGAGTAGCTCCCCCTAAGATAATGATGATTTTTTATTACGTTATTGAAATCATAACCTACTCTTTTTTCTTCCTTTTCCACTCTTTAGTAGGTTTCCTTTTATTATCTGCATTTCCTTCATTGTTTAGTCTTCTTGTAGTTTCCCGCATCTTCTGTTTAGATTTCTTTAGAGTATATGGTTGCTTCGAATCCTTAACTTTGTGACCAAATTTATCACATGCATAACACCTGGTGTGGCTAAGAGATAGAAGGAATGGTATGTGTCTTCTTGTGCTCATATTCTTCCTTACATACATTTTACATTAAATAGATAAATGTTCAAATCTATTACACAAATAACAGTAACCATAGAACTGATTTGTGTACCTAGTAGATGATTCTCTTCGTTGCTTGTTTGCTTGATGGACCCTTTAGGTTTGTTGCATCTTTTGTTGATTAAAATTGATTGGTTTTGTATTACATTGTGTTGCAATATGTCCATGTTCATGGCAATAAAAGCACTCAATATATTTTAAAGGAGTAAAGAATTGCCTTTGAGATCTTCTAAATTTTCTCAGTTCATCTACTGGAGCAAATGTCCTTTTTCCAAAATTCATTTTCTTTGACTTATTATTTTGATTTTGCTACTTGTCTTCTTCTACATGTCTTTTCAAGGTTGTTTTGTCCTATTTAATGATTGATTTTTGTGAGTTCTTCATGGATACATTCTCTTCTTTTATCTGTTTATACAATTTTTTATTTTTTTTTCATCAAGCTCACTTCTAGCTGAGACAATCTTAGCTTCTAATCTTTCACCATGGAAAATTTTAGGGGCGAGTTTTCGAAAATTGGCTATTTTTGGACATTTTCTAGAAGAAAAAAAACAAAAAAACAAAACAAAACAAAACAAAACAAAACAAAAAAACAAAACAAAAAACAAACAAACAAAAACAAAAACAAAACAAACAAACAAACAAAAACAAAAACAAAAACAAACAAACAAAACAAAACAAAAAACAACAACAAAAACAACAACAACAACAAACAAACAAACAAAACAAAACAAAACAAAACAAACAAAACAAAACAAAACAAACAAAACAAACAAAACAAAACAAACAAAACAAAACAAAACAAACAAAACAAAACAAAACAAACAAACAAACAAACAAAACAAAAAAAGCAATAAACAATAAACAAAAACAAATAAACAAATTTGGTTAAAAATTCGCCTACTTTTTACAAATATATCATTAAATGGATGACTAATCATTTCTTCCTTGAATTTATGTTCTCTTTCATCACATATTTGCAGTAGTTTCTTATAGTCTTTGCTCTCATTCCTCAATCTTTCTATTTCATTCAAGGTTGTCAAGCTTGGTTTATTCTTTAGCTAACTTTCCTTCATGAGAATCAGGTGCAGAACACGTGTCATTTGATTTTTGACAAGGCTTCTTCTTCTTCCTCTTACCATTCTCTTTCTATGTAATACTACTACTAGTCTCTCCTTCATGAATAAGTTGCAATCTATCCCATATTTCTTTTTCATGTGTTACATCTATTACTGTATCGAGATCCTTATTATGAATATTGTTAAACATATTCCATTGTTTTTCTTGCGTAGAGGGGGAGTATTTATAGTAGCCATCACATACAAGTTTCCATACACCAGGTCCATAAGCTATCAGTTCTAATTTTACCTTCTCTCCATTCATGAGTGTTTGTTGCACTCAACACAGGAACACTTTCATAGTCCGTGACACAACTAGACCTACCTTCAAGTTGTTAGGCTTATACAGAAGGAACTTTATTTGATACCAATTGATGAAAAATTGACTAAACTGAGAGGAGGGGGTGAATTAGTTTAGTCCATTCATGGACATTAAAATTATTTTCATTAAACGCATTAACTGAAAAATTACATGAGCATCTTAACAAATAATGACCAACAGATTGAACATGTGAACAACAAGTAATAAGCAAACCAAAACATCACACTAACACATAATAACAGCACATATTGACACCAGATATAAGTGGAAACCCATAAAGAGAGAAAACCATGGTTTTATTATTGTTGTGATGTGTAACAACCTTGGTGAAAATTCCATGTAATAAAAGTTAATAGAGGCAATAATAATAACCACGATTGATGGGACACTTTTTCCAAGCTGAATGTTGGGCAAAACATCCTAGTGGGTGTTCATTTGATTTATTATGGCTAAGGAAACTAGCAAAGGCAATGGCTAAGGCTTTGGAAAGGAAAAATGGCATTTCTGGCACATTTATTTATGAAAATCAAATAAATTAGGATAAAAGTAAGGTGAAAGGTCACAAGTTGCATGTGAGGAGGAAATTGAAGGAAAATAATGGAAAATGAAGAAAATAGAGGCCTAATTGATAAAAAGGCTTTTATTGGTCAGTTGGTACCTTTTTCCAGTTCAATTTTGGAGCACTCTCTCTCTCTCGCTCTCTCTCTTGGACCCTTAGGGTTTTCTGGGAGCACTTTCGCATTGGTTTAAGAAAGGCAAAGAAGGCAAGAGGGAGGAAGGAGAAAGCAAGGAAGAGAAGGATCAAGCAGCTACAACAATATTATTTGTAGATATCGATTTTCATGTGTGTTTTCCTTGCTAGATTTGGCATGCATTGTATTGCATGTGGTTCTTTCACTGTCATGGCATGGGTTTTCCCAGGTGTGACATTTTTTTCAGCCTAGCCTTGTTGTTTCTGGATAGCCATGGTGTGATGGGGTTCTCATGCTTGGTTGAGTTGGATTGCCAAATGGATTCGAAGTTGAGTGAAGTGGATCTCAAAATGATAGAACATATGGCTTAGTAACCCCTGAACCAGATTGTGGGTTGTTGTAAAGCCAGATTTTGTGTTGCCTTAGTGGGCCTAGGAATCCTTGTCGATGAATGGCGGGATATACGGTAAAGACAAGAAGTGGATTTCTCTCCGTTGGGCCTTGTAATCCCGAGTTGGGATATGTAGTAAGTCCTAGAGAGTGGGTCTTGGTTTAGGGCCTAGTGATCCGGTGTGGATTGCGGTAAAGCCTAAGAGACTAGGAGACAAGAAAATTCCTCACAGTGTAGGTGGAGAAATCCAGTGGCATCCATGCTTGTTTGGCCTAATGATCTGGTGGAGATCATGGTAAATCCTGTTATTACATGTTCATTGTATTAGCCTAGTGATTTGGGGTGGATTATAGTAAAGTCTGGTTTCTATTGATGAGAGTGAGGTGTTTTAGCCTCGGGATGCCCTAGTTGGTTCTTTTGGTTTGAGTCTCATATGCATGCTTAGAATATGGCACAGGGGTGAATGGTTGAGGAGAAATTTGGCTCAGCCATTCTATGGTCGGGTGGAACATGGTAGTCCCATCCCGAATTTCGATTATGTATCATCAATATGAGGTTATTTCTCCTTGTATTTCTATGAGTATTATATTGGTTTACATGTGGATCTTATGGCTGTGATTTCCTTGGTATTTGTATTGCTATTATGTTAGTTATGTATATGTTTTATGACAGTAGATAGGTATGGATATCATCACACTTTTACTTGTAAATGAATGAACAATGTATCTATGACCTAATAGATGATAATGCAACAATTGATATAAGGGAACAATGCTCCTTAACGATTCTCAGATAAGTATGAGACCTCTATGCTTAAATATGTTGTTTACACCTGTAGATTACATATTTGTGATATGTTTGACGAAATTCCTAGCATGGCTAGTAGGGGTCTAGTTAAGGGCTTGCTCAAGTATTTTCATTTGCATCATCATTTCCTTTTTATCTTTCTATTCTAAATGTGTCATTAAATTTTAGGCAGTATTCTAGGCTCTAGGCCTGAAAAAGTGGCTTAAATCCCAAAGACACTGGCATAGCACTGAGAAAAATATCCCTGGACATTGGCATGCCTTGTCATGAGAGATTCCAGAGCCTCCTGGACGTTGTCAGGTCCATATCATGGGAGCATCTGGGGGCCAAGTGGTCTAAAACCTCAATGGGACCTAGGGGTTGGTTACCATAAAGGTTGGGATTGTTCTTAGGAGTCTTGTTGATGATGTGGAAGGTCTATATGATGTGTTTCCATCAATTCCATTTCCTTAAGGTCACCTAGGAGATTGAATCCAATCATAGTAGCCTCTCGTCACATGTTTACCTCGGTTGGCCGGTTACTTGGGTATATGTGGGAGGAGGGTGTTACAGAGTGGTATCAGAGAGGTATCAAAGCAAGTTGTGCTCTCTTTGGGTCATATATGATACCACAGAGTGGTATCAAAGCATGTTTCACCCCTCGGACTGGATGGGAGGTGTGTGTTGTCCATGCATTCATGTCGGTTGCACGTGTGTTAACCATTCTTGTGCATATGCATGGTGTTGCTCATGGTTGTAGTGATGTCACCATGTGAATGAGGATGTTTTTGTTGTAAAGTGTGTCATCATGAGTGTCTGATTTGCTACATATTGTTATGCTTGTGTATTGTTAGTGTAGATTGGTATCGTTGCGTTGTCATGCATGAGGTCATGGTACGTGTAGTTGATATGGTCACGCATTGATGATTGGACTCTAGCTAGACTGATGGTTACATGGTTATGTGTTTATGTATTATATATAAATGTTTTCATGATTATGTTATACATGTAGTATGTTGATTTGTTTTTCTTGCAGATGACATATCCTCCCCAAATTTTTCTAAGGTACGTTGGCTTTTTGTGATTTGGTTTAGTTGACATAGTATGCCTTGTAGGCAAGAGATCAAAATGACTAGCAAGATGGTAACTACAAAGAATCTCCCTATGAATCAAATAAGTAGCATGTTGGGCACTCTTCTGATGTAACAAACACATTGAGAACCTTGACGGAAGAAATAAGGAGTTGCAAGGCGGACAATGACAAAATCATGCAAGCATAAGAGAAACAAACATAGGTTAATGCTATACTCCTTCAAAGTTTGTCAAAATTGCAGCAACAAGGGTCACTTCGATTCAGTCATGGACATGAGGACAAAATTAATGGGGCATATGGAAGTAGGTCTCATGGTGGTCACAAGTCGGATAGAGATGGAAAATTGTTGGATACTCCAGATAGGAGAGGTGATGGATACATGTATTATTCTAGTTCTGGTCTTAATAGGCATCATCATCATCATTGTTATCATCCTTATAGGAGGAGTGATAGGGGATACTTTCTAGATGAGTTTAAGAAAGAAAAGCCACCTACTTTTTACGGAGATGTGAAGAAGTTGGAAGATGCAGAGGCTTGGATACCTGGGATGAAGAAGTTATTTGAGTTGCATGAGTACATAGATAATATGAAGGCCAGAATAGCTATCTTCAGCCTGAGAGGTAAAGTAAACATGTGGTGGGAAGATGTGAAGTGGGTTAGAGACATCAGGACAGAGGACTTGAGTTGGGATGAGTTCAAGAGGATTTTCAGGAAGAATTACTTGTCAGAAAGTTACTACGACAGTAAGGCCAAAGAATTCTATGAGTTAAATATGGGATCAATGACAGATGAAGAGTAAATGACTAAGTTCCTGGAGATATTGAGGTATATATCGTATCTTAAAGATGAGAAGGCTAAAGTTCAATGATTTTTCAGTGGTTTTCCATTAGCATTTAGAGATTCAATTGAGTATGATGAGCCTCAGTCACTTGAGGAAGTTATTAGGAAATTGAAGCATTTCTATGAACAGTCAAAGCGTAAGAATGAATCTCAACAAGAATGGAAAGGAAAAGACAAATGTAAAGGTAAATGGTAGCCAAAAATAACAAGGCCTATGAATACATAAGAGAAAGAAAATGTGGAACCACAAAAGAGGTTCAACGTAGCTAAACAGGGACATGGATCACAACAACAGCATAAAGGTGATGGTACTGGATGGTTGGAGTGCTGGACATGCGGTAAGGAGCATCTTAAGAGAGATTTTCCATAGAATTAGGGCGATATGCCTCAGATATATAGTGCATAGGAGGAACAGGTTGTTGGGGATTTTGTTCAAAGTGTTCCTCGTATCTATGCAGCATTGGATAACAAACAGGTAGACCATCAGGCATCTATCATTGAGATTGATGGTAAGCTTTTTTATCAAGTTATTTCTATTTTGATTGACCCTGGATCTAATTATATGTATGTTATTCCTAACTTGGTAGATAAGTGTGGTTTGAATAAAGAATTGCATGCATAATCTTGGTTAGTGCAGTTGGCTACAGGTACAAAAAAGCGATTTCATCATTGGGTAAGAGCTTGTCCATTTGATTTGAATGGTATGCCTACCACAACACATTTGAATGTATTACCATTGGGATCATACAATATGTTGTTGGGAATGGATTGGTTGTACCTTCATAGGACCAAGGTGGATTGTTATAACAAATCCATTGAGTGTTTGGATGACAATGGGGAACCGAGAGTCTTACAGGGAAAGAAGAAAGCCACATCAGTTAGGATGATGACAGTTATGCAGGAAAAACATAGTCACATAAAAGGGTGTGTGTTATTTGTAGTGCACATTTCTAACGACAAAGGTAAGGAAGTTGAGGATACGAATTTTTTGAGCAGGTACCCAGTTCTACAATAGTTTCAGGATGTGTTTTCCGAAGAGATTTCAGAGTTTCCACCTCAAAGGGAAGTAGAATTTTCTATTGATTTAGTGTCAGGGGTAGCTCCAACATCAAAAGCACCTTACAAGATGAGCACACCTGAGTTGATAGAGTTGAAGGAAATGTTGGACAAGGGATACATTAGGCCATGTGTATCATCTTGGGGCACACCAGTATTGTTTGTGAAGAAGAAGGATGGTACTCTCATATTATGCATTGACTACAGGCAGTTGAACAAAGTGACCATCAAGAAGAGGTATCCATTTTCGAGGATCGATGACTTGTTCAATCAGTTGAAGGAAGCAGTAGTTTTCTCGAAGACTGATCTGAGATCCGAATACCACCAGGTACACATCAAAGAGGAGGACATTTACAAGACATATTTTTGAACCAGGTATAGGCATTATGAGTTTGTTGTAGTTCCATTGAGTTTGACTAATGCTCCAGCTACATTTATGTGCTCGATGAATAGTGTGTTGCATGCATATTTGGATAAGTTTGTTATTGTGTTCATTGATGACATATTGGTATATTCTAAAAATGAGGAAGAGCTTGTCAAGAATTTAGCAACATTGTTGAGGTTTTTCAGAGAGCATCAGTTATATGCTAAGCTCATCAAGTGCAGTTTCTTTCAAACTGAGGTACACTACTTGGGACATGTTATTTCCAAGGAGGGCATAGCAATGGATCCAGAAAAGATAAGCGCCATCATGGAGTGGGTAGCTCCCATGAATGTGGATGAGGTGAGATATTTCATGGGATTGGAAGGTTATTACAGGAGGTTCATCAACAACTTCTCACAGATTACTTATCCTATTACATCATTGCAGAGGAAAGGTAAGAAGTTTGAATGGACAGAGGAGTGTGAGGCTAGTTTTGAGCAACTGAAGTAGTTGTTGAAACATGCATCAGTGTTACAAATTGCATATCCTGACAAAGAGTTTTTAGTATGTACAGATGCTTGCAAAAGAGGACTTGGTGGAGTCCTTATGTAGGATGGACTGGTGGCATGCTATGAGTCATGAAGACTAAGCAAGCATGAGCAGAACTACATGACACATGATCTTGAGTTCACAGCGATCATACATGCATTGAAGACATGGAAACACTATCTTCTTAGCAGGAGATTTGTATTGATGAGTGATCACATTGGGTTGAGGTATTTGTTTGACCAACCAAATCTGAACACCCGATAAGCTATATAGTTGGCCACGATCAATCAGTTTGACTTCAAGATCAAGTACATCAAAGGAAATGAGAACAAGGTTGCAGATGCTCTTAGTAGGTGGATACAAGTAAATCATATAGAAACTATGAGTTCCTAGGGGATAGATTTATAGGATAGGATCTTTCAGGTAGGTCAGCGGGATGTTAGGTATATGGAGATTGTGCACATGTTGCAGTAGAGTACAAGTACAAGTAATAGTAAAGGTATAGGTACAATCAGTAGTACTAATATGGGTACAGGTACAAGTATAGGCATAGGTGCACATGATGTGGACTATTGTCTTACAAAGGATGGATTGGTTATGTTAGCGCTTGGAATCCACCTAGGCTGAGATAGACAAACTCTCAAGGCTACATCAAACCATTTCACCTCGTAGCTAGCCCTACGAGGTATGAGAAGGCTCTCTCGGGTCAAAACTCGATGGATTTTGTCAATAGGATGAGTTGACCAATTAGGAACAAGGATTTTTAGGCTAGTAAACTGATATGGGGGATTGGTTTAGAGTTTTTGGATTTTTTGGTGGCAATTGGAGGGAGTGCAATTCAGGGTGCGGGGATTGAGCTCAGTTTTTGCAGGT